>APFE030808783.1:157323-232932 GCA_000404065.3 Pinus taeda
ATCCCTCCCCCTGGTTGAAAAATAACCATAAGTCCTCCCGGGAATTGCTCAGTTTATCTGAAACTCAGCAAGAACCCTTGACCTCCAAAACCACCTCCCAGATACAATGGACTCCTTCCAAAGTATAAAATCCCTCTGAGGTAATCGAACCCCTTCCGAAAGCTCAAATGCCCTTCACACCCACTTACTTTCTCTTTCCTCCCAAAACTTACACTATTTAGAACCTTAAATCTTGATCGCATCGCAAAATCGCACTTTCATCTCCATGTAGGTCATCACCCATTCGTCTCCGCCCAACGCGATATTGCGATATCGACAGTCGGCGGTCGCAAGCGCCGAGTGTCCAACTCAAGCACCCTCTGTTCCCCGCCGACGCGATATTGCGATATCGCATCGGAGTTTCTTCATCACATTACCTCCAGTATCAGCACTTCACCACGTCGCTCTGTACCAGGGACCCACCATAGCTGAGTCTGCCGTACAGCCGATGTCATGCTGACGTCAGCAGCCAGAAAGCCGAAACTTACTGCAGGAACAAAAATCGCACTTCGGAGCTCCATATCAAGAAACAGAGGCAGTTTTCGAAGCGCTAATTGCACATCGCTACGAGAAATAGGCCATTTCGAGGAATCTTTGGGGAATGTTCTAATTTCTTAGCCAATTGCGCGCCGAAAAGCCTGAAAATCGCCCGATTGTGCCAAACGGATCCGGTTTAAAGACAGCAGCAGATCAATCACAGAGTTTAAAGTGTATCAGATCAAATCATCAGGCATCAAGCGTGTCAAAGAGTATCAGTCGACGGTGGAAGCCATCAATGTAGCGGCAAAGAGTATCAGCGAATATCTTGAGCAGCGGCCCGAAGTAGGAGAAAATTTAATATCTTCCAGCAGATTCATAGAAAGAGGGCGAAACTACTTGAAGCTCTCGAATCGTAATTATTTCACATTTAATCCACACCAGAGCTGAACTGCAGATCCCGAAGCACAATCATTCCAGCAGCACCGCATCTGGTCCCCAAGGGCCACCTCGTCACCTGTTCCGATCCAGCTGCCCCCAGTGCAGCCAAAAAGATTTACTTGCATTTAATTCCAGTAACACTTAGATTTTTGAAGAGTTCTCTAAGCAGACCTGTCGAGGTCACTTGTAATGATGTCTTTCCAATATTTTGCTTATAAATACCACCCTGAGCAATGTTGTGAGGGGTTGGTTGGTTGGTTGGTAGTTGTTGGTCAGTCTTTCTTTCCAGCATTTTCTCCGAGCAGAGACTCGCACTGTAACTGTCATAATTTCCATAATCAAAGATTGCTGAAAGCATGGATTGCGAAACTACTTGATGTTTTCTCTTGGTCGAGGAATGATTACGGAATTCCTGTGCTTCTACATGATCCAATAAGTGTTCCTCTCCTCTGTTTAATTTTATGTTTTTTACCACCTTTCCACCTTTCTAAATTGCAAGAAAAAAGAATAGCTTAAGATTTGTTTCATTACACCTTAAGTTCAATTTCTGCGTTTTTCAATGTTTTCTTCAGAAATAGTTATGAGCTTGTATTCTTAAATGATCTGGTTTACGCTGTTTCTTTCACATATGAGTGCATGTCTTAGGAATTCTTAACTTCTCCTGGATCCCATTCATCCATTTCTCCTCTTTTTCAGCATGATGAAATGATTCTCCTTTGCCTTTCATCCCTGATGTCCAATCCGTACTTTCAGCAGTCAGAAAATTGTATCCTGTGTGGCTATCCCGCTCTGTATCCCCTTGTAACCAAGAAAACGCTCGCAAGCCTCAATCTGTGACTCCATGCCCAATGGTTCGAAACTTATGACTCCTTACCTTGCCTCTCTGTTCGAGAATCCTACCTTCCTTCCAATCACAATCAACACTTCCTTGAAGTCAGAAAGCTAGCCTAAAATCATCAACTAAGGTTGAATCGAAAGGAGAGAGCCCTCTCCGATTGCAGGTGGGCTAGAACCTGCAATCAGAAGGTTGGTTTGTGGTTACCTCGACCGTATCCCTATTTAGGATCACTAGGGACAACCTGAGTGATAACATAATGGCAACTCTGCTGGGGACCTCCTCAGATAAATTTATGAAACCAGTCTGCAGCCCTACAGAGGAAGAAACCGACTTGTAAAAGCCTCGGTCAACCTGTACCTGCGTACTCCATTGGGGATTCAAGCGCTTTGTTCATCTTTAAACCCCAATGGAGAAAGTGCTCCTGTTCTTCAAAGCTTGTCACGCTTAGTTCTGATCTTTGATGGTGGACAAAGATCAGGCACTTCAGAGTCTAGGCATCCACCTGGCGACTCCACTTCAATTTCAATCAAAGGCTCCACTGAGGAACGAACAAAATGTTACAGCCAAGTGCTCCATGTATTAACAATAAGAGAGAATGACCGAATCCTGGGAGGAACTTCCATTTGATGAAGCTTTAGATGAATGCAGAGAAAGTTTATCAGAGTTTGAGCTTAATGAAGAATTTTTTAGAGCGGTATTGTAAAAAATACCAGGCGGCCGGAATAAATTTTTCCTTGAGTTGGTTGCTGAAAAATATGAGAATGAAATTGAACTCTTGGGAGCTCAGAGACAGTCTTATAATTTCCGCGACCCTCAAGAGTTTTACCAAAATCTTCCTCCCCCAGTTCACAAGGAAATAGTGCTATCTCCTGAATTACAGTTTGAGTATGATCTGGGTTCCAAGGGAAAGACAGAAGGATCAGCTACTAGGCTCATTACCAAAGATGCAACTACTTCGTTTGACCCAAGAAACCCAGAATCATGCCGAAGACTCCCTTCCCCTATTCAGGAGGAAACACTGTTGCCTGAGGACCTGCAGATTCTGTATGATTCAATTTTCAAGGCAAAGGCAGAAGGACTAGCTGCTAGGATCATTACCAAGGACGCAGCCACTCCATCTGACCGAGAATACCTTGAATCATGCCGAAGTCTCCCGTCCCCAACTCAGGAGGAGATGCTGCTATCTGCTGATTTACAAACTCTGCATGATTCTATTGACAAGACAGAGACAGAATGGTCGACTGCCAGGCTTACCACCGAGGACACAGCCACTCCGTCTGACCAAGAAGAATCAGAAGAAGTTCTCTCACATGATAAGTTTATTGATCCCATTGCAGACTACATGGAACTTCTTCTTAACCCAATTTTGTCAGCGTGCTTTCTCAGTGAAGACCACATACTTCAACAGAAATCGGTAGATGCCACAATTTTGGTTATAAAAGCATATACCCAAATGATGCTTTTACATTCAGAAACTATCAGTCAGCAAGTTCATCTTGTTTCTCAGTTGCTTAAATGGCTGCACTGGTTGTTTGATTTCACCTAAAGGCAAAGTAAGTACCGGTTAGGGTAGGTAGGTAGAAGGAATAAAGCGGCCGGAGAAAACAAATTTTGCAGAAGACAACAAAAGACTAAAGACCAAGGCGTTCTGACCTGCTGTTCTTGACTTCTCACTAGGAGAAGCCATCCCTGAGTGGAGCCACTGTTAGCTTCCTACTGCAGCAGGTTATTCATTTTTCATGATTGGCATTTCACAGGCCAAATATGTCGTACTTTGCTTGCTGCAATGCTCCTATTGCTTAACATTCCCTCCAAGGAAGAAGGCTACTTCAAGTTCATTCATTGCCTTCAAATTTTGTAAATTTTTCCCAGTATCTGTGCCATTTCTAGTTAAAAGGGAGTCCAAACTAATTTAATCTTGGTCTCCCTAGGTTTAAATTTCCTGTTTTAGAATATAGAGATTGTAAATCTGTCCAAATAGTTTAATCTTGGCATATTCTTAGATAGGTAGAGAAGCAGAGGAGCCCAACAGCTTAATCTGGGCTCTGGAAGAAATAAGGGTAGTATGTAGATAGGAAAGCATCAAAAGAAGAATGAATGACGGGTTTGCAAGTCTAAGTGCACCCCAAAACAAAAGAAGAAAAAATGCTAGGTAAGTAGGCTGGGTAGGTAGTTCTGAGGTTGTTGAATCCTAAATTGCTGACCAGTTCCAGGTTTTCAGGTGTCATATCTTTCAGGACACGATCAGCAAGAATTTGTATGCAAGAAACTCCAAAGAGGTATAACTGACTCCCCTTCTCTGTTCTCCCCAATCATTAACTAACTTCCCCAAAAGAGGTCAAGATCTGCTTGACACCTTTTAAGTTCCATCATCTTCATAACACTGGCTTGAGTAAATATCTGCTTTACTCAGAGTTGTTCCATATTTTCTCTTAAGTATGGTCCTACCCCCTTATAACAGCCTAAGCTCTCTTGAACTTAGCACTTTCTTACCATCTCCATATTAACCACTAACATTATTATTTAGCTCCCTATTCTTCCCATCCCCTTATTAATATTAAGTAAAATCCCCCTACATAATATCCCTCCCCCTGGTTGAAAAATAACCATAAGTACTCCTGGGAATTGCTCAGTTTATCTGAAACTCAGCAAGAACCCTTGACCTCCAAGACCACCTCCCAGATACAATGGACTCCTTCCAAAGTATAAAATCCCTCTGAGGTAATCGGACCCCTTCCGAAACCTCAAATGCCCTTCACACCCACTTACTTGCTCTTTCCTCCCAAAACTTACACTCTATAGAACCTTGAAGCCTGATCGCATCGCAACATCGCACTTTCATCTCCATGCAGGTCAGCACCCTCCGTTCCCCATCGATGCGATATTGCGATATCGGCGATCGGCGATCGCAAGCACCGAATGTCCAACTCAAGCACCCTCCTTTCCCCGCCGACGCGATATTGCGATATCGCATCGGAGTTTCTTCATCGCATTACCTCCAGTATCAGCACTTCACCACGTCGCTCTGTACCAGGGACCCACCACAGCTGACGTCATCCGCCATACAGCCAACGTCATGCTGACGTCAGCAGCCAGAAAGCTGAAACTTCGCGCAGGAAGAAAAATTGCACTTCGGAGCTCTAGATCAAGAAACAGAGGCAGTTTTCGATGGCTACGGGAAATAGGCCATTTCGAGGAATCTTCAGGGAATCTTCTGATTTTTTAGCCCATTGCGCGCCGAAAAAGCCCGAAAATTGCCCGATCGTGCCAAAAGGATCCGGTTTAAAGACAGCAGCAGATCAATTACAGAGTTTAAAGTGTATCAGATCAAATCATCAGGCATCAAGCGTGTCAAAGAGTATCAGTCGATGGCGGAAGCCATCAATGTAGTGGCAAAGAGTATCAGCGAATATCTTGAGCAGCGGCCCTCCAGCGGATTCATAGAAAGAGGGCAAAACCACTTGCAGCTCTCAAATCGTAATTATTGCACATTTAATTCACACCAGAGCCGAACTGCAGTTCCCGAAGCACAATCATTCCAGCAGCACCACATCTGGCCCCCAAGGGCCACCTTGTCACCTGTTCCGATCTAGCTGCCCCCAGCGCAGCCAAAAAGATTTACTGGTATTTAATTCCAGCAACACTTAGATTTTGAAGAGTTCTCTAAGCAGACCTGTCGAGGTCACTTGTAATGATGTATTTCCGATATTTTGCTTATAAATACCACCCTGAGCAATGTTGTGAGGGGTTGGTTGGTTGGTAGTAGTTGTTGGTCAGTCTTCTTTCCAGCATTTTCTCCGAGCAGAGACTCGCACTGTAACTGTCATAACTTCCATAATCAAAGATTGCTGAAAGCATGGATTGCGAAACTACTTGATGTTTTCTCTTGGCTAAGGAATGATCACGGAATTCCTGTGCTTCTACATGATCCAATAAGTGTTCCTCTCCTCTGTTTAATTTTATGTTTTTACCACCTTTCCGCCTTTCTAAATTGCAGGAAAAAAGAATAGCTTAAGATTTGTTTCATTACACCTTAAGTTCAATTTATGCGTTTTTCAATGTTTTCTTCAGAAACAGTTATGAGATTGTATTCTTAAATGATCTGGGTTACGCTGTTTCTTTCACATATGAGTGCATGTCTTAGGAATTCTTAACTGCTCCTAGATCCCATTCATCCATTTCTCCTCTTTGTCAGCATGATGAAATGATTCTCCTTTGCCTTTCATCCCTGATGTTCACTCCGTACTTTTAGCAGACAGAAAATTGTATCCTATGTGGCTATCCCGCTCTGTATCCCCTTGTGACCAAGAAAACGCTTGTAAGCCTCAATTTGTGACTCCATGCCCAATGGTTCGAAACTTATCGCTTCTTACCTTGCCTCTTTGTTCGAGAATCCTACGTTCTTTCCAATCACAATCAACACTCCCTTGAAGTCAGAAATCTAGCCTAAAATCATCAACTAAGGTTGAATCAAAAGGAGAGAGCCCTCTCCGATTGCAGGTCGGCTAGAACCTGTAATCAGAAGATTGGTTTGTGGTTACCTTGGCCGTATCCCTATTAGGAGCCTAGGGACAACCTGAGTGATAACAGGTTGCAAATGGTTATTTAAACCTAAGTTGAAAGCAGATGATAGTCTATACAAGTATAAAGCTAGGTTGGTGGCAAAATGTTACTCATAGAAAGAAGGAACTAATTATGAGGAGACTTTTTCTCTTTTAGCTAAGTTAAACACCATTAGAATGTTAATAGCTCTAGCTACTAAATACCATTGGAGTTTACAACAGCTAGCTGTGAAAACTTTTTTTCTAAAGGGAGAGTTAAAGGAAGAGGTATATTTAACACAACCTGAAGGGTTCATTAAAAAGGTGCAGGAACACTTTCTCTATAAATTGAAAAAGGCATTGTATGGATCGAAACAAGCTCCCAGATCTTGGTATGACAAGATAGACTCTTCTTCTTACATCATGGTTATAAGAGAAGTAAAAATGATCCAAATCTGTATACCAAATTTGATTCAAAGGGGAAGATTGTGTTGATTTCCTTATACGTTGATGATTTAATTGTCATTTGAAATTCTAATGAATTAGTTGAAGAAATTAAAATGTCGATGTCACAGGTATTAGAAATGAAAGACCTTGGAGAACTGCATTATTGTTTAGGTCTTGAAGTTTGGAGGGACTCTAGCCAGACTTTTGTTACTCAAGAAAAGTATGTCACAGAATTATTGAAGAAAATTAGAATGGATCAGTGTAAAGTTGCTCCAGTACCTATACAAGATAATGTTAAATTTTAGAATGATGAGGGTTCTAAAGGGGTGGATGCAACATTATACAGACAATTGGTTGGAAGTTTGATTTATTTGACTACAACTAGACCTAACTTAGCATATTTAGTTAGTGTGTTGAGTCAGTTCATGAAAAAGCCTCTTGAAAATCATTGGGTGGAAGCAAAAGATATCCTGAGATATCTTCAAGGGACTATAAATTTTGATGCAGGAGCATCTAGACCCAGCCAACAATGTGATGGAATGGTCACATGTTGTGGCTAAACAAAGCGAAATTCACTGATTGTTTGGACGAATTCGATTTTACCGAGGAGGATAAACTTCTCAAATAAGTTTGTTATTGTAATAAATGAGAATTGTCTTATTTTAGATTAGTGATAAGATTGTTTGTATAGGTGTGTTGAGAAGCTAGGAAATAGCAGATTTCTGCTACTATTCCTAGAAACAGAAGATTGCGTTGATGGAAGATGTGATAAGAGCGAGAGAATGATGGAGAGGTTTTTTTATATAGAACGAGTGGAGTTAGATCAGGGGGTTTCTTGTGTGGAGCAAGGGATTTTTTTAGAGTGATTTGTTAGAGATAGCGTGAGTTTTGATATGGAGCGAAAGCTCATTTTAGAGGAGACTGTGTAAGTTAAATTATATATAGAGTTTATTTTTATGTAATAGAGGCAATTACGAGACTCTGTTCTTTTGTGCATTGTGCATAAAATAAATATCGTGTGTCTTTTTATATGATGCGTCGTGGAATTTGAATACCGATTTGGTGTGAAATATGATAAATAAATGGAGGACTATTTTTGTGTGAAAAGATGGTTAGTTCATTGTGTAAGTGAGGCAAAAGCCAAACTCTGTTTAGTTTTTGAGTATTATGAGACGCCATTACATTCTGTGCAAGTCGAATGACAAATCGTGAGAATTTGAGTATTGTTTGCCTGTATAATCAATTGAAATGGTGTGCAGCCTATGTTTATTGAAAGAACTCCAGTGTTAGTGTAAATCGGGCAGTAGTTTAAGGTTGTAAGTTAGAAAATCTTTCAACACAGAAATTTTGTTTAAATTAACTTCGCAGCACCTTGAGCAAACTGGAATTAATACATATGTTGGCTTTGAAATTTGCATCGGCCCGGCGAATTCGCATCAACGATGTAGAGTCAAGGAATAGTTAAGTGATGTTAAATTCTGGAAATCTCCAATTCCGATTTGGATCAGATCGGAAGTTTGGGCGCTGAAAGTGAAAACACCTTGCAAAAGATCCGATGGATGATCTCCGATAAATCGGATCAGAGCAACTGAATTGTCGAGAGTCGAGGCATTAAATTATGTGATTGCCAATTATGAATGAATTGTGTCAAAAGCATTGTGAATAGATATATATAATATATATATATATATATATATATATACATAATATATATATTATATATATATATATATATGATATATATATATATATATATAACTGAGATTCGAGACCGCCGAATTGATATATCAGTGGATGAATAGAGCTTGGAGCGCGTAGAACAGTATTTGATATTATAGCAGTGTATGTCAGACGTGGAATGTTATAAATCGATTCTGAGATTGAATCAGATCCGATACAAAGATTGGATCGAAAGGTTGTGAGAAGTCTAAAGGTGGAGGCGCGCATTAAACTGGGCAATTTCCGAATTCCGATCAAACCGGATCGGGTTTGTGGAGCAATCTACAAGTTTGGTGTTGAATCTTTGAGATCTCCGACTGTCGATTGAGTCGGATTGGAGCGGTTGTTAATCATAGCTTGTATGATCGCCGATCGAAATTGTTTTGAATCATAACGCATCGATTTAATTACAGTGTCGACAGTTAGTGACATGTTTGAATGGCGGCTTGCAATAGATGCGTGTTGTAAGTTGAATGAGATCGGGTGTTGCTGCAATATATACATATGTATGAAACTATTTTGAAATGTGTTCAACGCTGTTTTAAATGGTTATAAAAGGCGCAGTTTCAAAAGGTGTATTAGATCAGAGGTGTAAAAACTATAAATTCCGGCAATTTCTTAATGCAGCGAAACCATTTCTGATTGTGGTATAATTATGGTTTGGAAGGGGCAGTTCGATTTGGAACAAAGGTTTTGCAATCCACTTCAGTTAATATCAATTTGTAAAATCTGTATATGTATCGATCCTTGAATAAAAGGATTGAATCGAAAGCTCGATTTGAATCAGTGTTAGAACCTCATTTTGTTGAGTCGATCTCATGGAGGGCGCCATTGGTTTAAGGGGAATCTGACTGTTGGTGTGTAAAAATGTTTGTGAAATTTCCAGGATTTGAAGTTTAAAAAAAAACTAATTTCTGAGATGTATTTTATATGCATTAGCCATAGTGTGATTCTGGGTTTGCAGGGATTCCCCTGCGCCAATTTTTGGTATCAGAGCTTGGCTCTGTGGAAATTGAAGAGAATTTTTGTTGATGAAGATTTAAAACTACAGAGGTATGGAAAGAGTAGCATGTTGAAAGAGTCAAGACTGCAGCAATATAAATCAAGAGAAGTTGTGAGAGAAGAACCAGATAGAAGTGGCAGTGAACCTGAAGAATCCAACAAGAGATTGGACAGAGAGGACAATTGAGGTGTTCTCGAAAGAAAGAGTGAGAGATTGCAGAAGCCTAGAGGGAGAAAAGGTGTTGCTCAGGAGAAGATTCCAGATAGGGGATCGTGCTTACCAAAAGACTGAGTGAGGAGAGCTTAGTGAGGTAAGATTGCAGTAAGGAGTACTTACTGTTGCAGAGGCTTGTTGCAGAGGTGCGAGGAGCTCATGGAAAGAGAGGAGCAGCAAATGACTACAGATATTCATAGCAGAAGTTCACAAGGAAGCCACAGCAGAAGGGAAAATGCCAAAGCAAATGGTATGAGGATGAGTCAAGAAGAGTTTGACTGAGAGAAAGCTGAGATAGATTTCCAGATTGGAATATTGATGAAGATGCTGCAGAAAAGTGTTTGGATCATGAGGAAAAGAGTAAAGTGGCCAAGGCTACGAGAAAGGAGAAATCAGCAAGTGAAGTCAGAGATAGTAGAAGAATTGAGAAATATTGAGCAGTTATTGAGTGCTCAAGAGGAATCAGAGAAACTCAGAGAAGCAGAGGTAGAATTGGAAGTTTCCATTTGTAGACCAGAACAGGGTGAGATGTTAGGGAAAGAGGATAATGAGAGGTCAGATGAAGATCTTATGGACTATTGGCAGAGTTCAGAACAATTCGAAAATATGTTGACAAAGGAAGCAGATGAGGCAATGCAGCCTTGTGATTTTGATTCTTACAGTTTGTGTATGTTTGCAGGATATGCAGAGGATGATGGATAGTCGATTGAAATTGTCACAACCAAGAATGAAGCTCTTGAGGTAAAGTATGATGAAGAATCCTTTTTAGAGGAAGAAGGTGTTGATCATTTGCAACAGAAGGAGTTCATAGATGAAATCCTGTTTGGTGTGAAACAGTCAGATGAGGTTGATATAGGCCAGAAGTCTAATGAAAATTCCATGGTGGGACTACAAGAAGGTAAACCAATGAATTTGTTTAATGGAATTGATAAAAGATGCTTGCAACATGATGATATAGAAAGCAAGTTAACTCAAGAGGATTGCCAAGAAAAGAATGAAGCTGAGAAGGAAAATTGTGATGATCTGCTGGAGAGATTTCACAAGGAGATAGAATTCTTGGAAAGATTACTCGAGGAACCCAAAGGAGAAACAAAGCTTACAGAACCTGATGGAGGAAAAGGTGTGGAACATAGCATTTATAAATATGATGCTGAAATCAGAGAAATTGAGCAGCGATTATTTGAAGGTGAGATGAAAGATCAGGAGAAACAAGGGAGTTATGTCCTCAGAGGCATGAAGGAGACAGAAATATTAACCCAGCAAGATGGAAGTAACCAGAAATTTGGAAGGAATGATCAGCTACATGAGAATGAATTTGAGGAAGGCATTAAATTGCAGAAGTATAGAAGCTGGCAGCAGAATGAAGAACCAAAAATTGGTCTGGCAATACAAAGAAAGATAAACAAAGACCAAAGATGCATATGGAGACTGAAGAAAAGGGTGAAATGGAAGTTATTGCAACGAAGGTTGAATGGCAAACTGATGAACGAGTTCAGGAAAGTAGAACAAATTCATATTGATTTGAAGTCACAGCAAGAAGAATCCACTAAGATCCAAAAGATCTATGATAGAGGATTGGTGCTTGAAGCATCAAAAGAGAATGGAAGGTATTGTATTTTGAAAACTGAAGGTTGTTTTCTGTTTGCAGGTCATATTGACTTGAGGAAAGACAAACAGTTATTGAAGACTGTTGAAGAAATGACTACTCATAGTCATATGCAGAATAAGGAGGATGGAAAAAGAATTTTTGAATTCAAAGGATACACTGAGTCATTGAAGATCATTGATCTTGAAGAAAGCTAGAGTGAAGGAGGATTAAAGACAGATATTGCAGACAATGCAGTTAGTAAAGATTGTGCAGAACTTTTGGAAGAATTTCCAGATGAAATGGCAGAATTGTGGCATAAATTGAATCTTTTGATGAGGAAACCAGGTAAAGCATTTGTGTCTATTGAGCTGATTAATTTTGATGAAGATTTACATGCAGGAAAAGGGCAATGTGAAGTCAATTTGAACCAAGAAGAACAAATCGGATTAATGGAAGGTATGCTGGAATTTGAAGTAAGAAATGATGAAGTTATGAATGAAAAACCAAAAGAAGAACCTGGGAAAAGGCATTTGTATATTTTAGAAATGTATATAGAAGATTATTGGCACAAAGATTATGATGTTCTAATTCAAGAACACAATCAGTTGCAGCAGAATAGTATTCAGCACACGAGAAGTGAAATGGACAATGAATTGGATGAATTGTGGAAACTCATACTACAGCATTCCAGTAAAACAAATATGGGACAAAAGAAGAAAGGAAGATTGGCTGGAAGAAATGGTACAGGCAAAGGGAATGGAAAATTGCAAATTAGAGGGAGTAAAACAGCAGAAAAATATGTGAAAAGGTCAGCAGTAGATAGTGAGGCATTACAGTACAAAGGCGGGAGACTTGAGGGACAAACAACAATAGCAGTAACTAAGGACAAACTGTCAAACCAAGTATGGGATCCAGGAGGACACAGGCATGGAGTGCATGATCGGGAGATCATGGTTAATTTAAACTTTGGGAGTCTGATGCAGGAGCATCTAGACCCAGCCAACAATGTGATGGAATGGTCACATGTTGTGGCTAAACAAAGCGAAATTCGTTGATTGTTTGGACGAATTCGATTTTACTAAGGAGGATAAACTTCTCAAATAAGTTTGTTATTGTAATAAATGAGAATTGTCTTATTTTAGATTAGTGATAAGATTGTTTGTATAGGTGTGTTGAGAAGCTAGGAAATAGCATATTTCTGCTACTATTCCTAGAAACGGAAGATTGCGTTGATGGAAGATGTGATAAGAGTGAGAGAATGATGGAGAGGTTTTTTTATATAGAACGAGTGGAGTTAGATCAGGGGGGATTCTTGTGTGGAGCAAGGGATTTTTTTAGAGTGATTTGTTAGAGATAGCGTGAGTTTTGATATGGAGCGAAAGCTCATTTTAGAGGAGACTGTGTAAGTTAAATTATATACAGAGTTTATTTTTATGTAATAGAGGCAATTGCGAGACTCTGTTCTTTTGTATATTGTGCATAAAATAAATATCGTGTGTCTTTTTATATGATGCGTCATGGAATTTGAATACCGATTTGGTGTGAAATTTGATAAATAAACGGAGGATTGTTTTTGTGTGAAAAGGTGGTTAGTTCGTTGTGTAAGTGAGGCAAAAGCCAAACTCTGTTTAGTTTTTGAGTATTATGAGACGCCATTACATTCTGTGCAAGTCGAATGACAAATCGTGAGAATTTGAGTATTGTTTGCCTGTATAATCAATTGAAATGGTGTGCAGCCTATGTTTATTGAAAGAACTCCAGTGTTAGTGTAAATTGGGCAGCAGTTTAAGGTTGTAAGTTAGAAAAGCTTTCAACATAGAAATTTTGTTTAAATTAACTTCGCAGCACCTTGAGCAAACTGGAATTAATACATATGTTGGCTTTGAAATTTGCATCGGCCCGGCGAATTCGCATCAGCGATGTGGAGTCGAGGAATAGTTAAGTGATGTTAAATTCTGGAAATCTCCGATTCCGATTTGGATTGGATCGGAAGTTTGGGCGCTGAAAGTGAAAACACCTTGCAAAAGATCCGTTGGATGATCTCCGATAAATCGGATCATAGCAACTGAATTGTCGAGAGTCGAGGCATTACATTATGTGATTGCCAATTATGAATGAATCGCATCAAAAGCATTGTGAATAGATATATATATATTATATATATATATAAAAATAAGATATAGATATATTATATAACTGAGATTCGAGACCGCCGAATTGATATATCAGTGGATGAATAGAGCTTGGAGCGCGTAGAACAGTATTTGATATTATAGCAGTGTATGTCAGACGTGGAATGTTATAAATCGATTCTGAGATTGAATCAGATCCGGTACAAAGATTGGATCGGAAGCTTGTGAGAAGTCTAAAGGTGGAGGTGTGCATTAAACTGGGCAATTTCCAAATTCCGATCAAATCGGATCGGGTTTGTGGAGCAATCTACAGGTTTGGTGTTGAATCTTTGAGATCTCCGACTACCGATTGAATTGGATCGGAGCGGTTGTTAATCATAGCTTGTATGATCATCGATCGAAATTGTTTTGAATCATAACGCTTCGGATTTAATTACAGTGTCGACAGTTAGTGACATGTTTGAATGGCGGCTTGCAATAGATGTGTGTTGTAAGTTGAATGAGATCAGGTGTTGCTGCAATATATACATATGTATGAAACTATTGTGAAATGTGTTCAACGCTGTTTTAAATGGTTATAAAGGCGCAGTTTCAAAAGGTGTATTGGATCAGAGGTGTAAAAACTATAAATGCCAGCAATTTCTTAATGGAGCGAAACCATTTCTGATTGTGGTATAATTATGGTTTAGAAGGGGCAGTTCGATTTGGAACAGAGGTTTTGCAATCCACTTTAGTTAATATCAATTTGTGAAATCTGTATATGTATTGATCCTTGAATAAAAGGATTGAATCGAAAGCTCGATTCGAATCAGTGTTAGAACCTCAGTTTGTTGAGTCGATCTCATGGAGGGCGCCATTGGTTTAAGGGGAATCTGACTGTTGGTGTGTAAAAATGTTTGTGAAATTGCCAGGATTTGAAGTTTTAAAAAAAGCTAATTTCTGAGATGTATTTTATATACATTAGCCATAGTGTGATTCTGGGTTTGCAGGGATTCCCCTGCGTCAATTTTTGGCATTAAATATATTGATTCTTTTGATGTTAAACTGACAGGCTATTCAGATTCAGATTGGGCTGGAGATCTAAATGATAGAAGATCTATAACATGGTATGCTTTCAATATTGGGTCTGGGATCATTTCTTGGAGCAGTAAAAAGTAGAGTACTGTATCTTTAACATAAGTAGAAGCAGAGTATCAAGTTGTATGTGCAGCTACTTTTGAAGCAATTTGGTTGAGGAGACTTCTTCATGATGCACGAGAAGAACAAAAGGAAGCTACGATGATGAAATGCGACAACCAAAGTTCAATCAAGCTAGAAAATAATCTTGTTTTTCATAAAAACACAACACATATTGATACTCAATTTCATTTTGTTACAGAAAAGGTTAGTCCAAAGAATTTTTTATTGAATATTGTAACACCTATGAAAATGCAGCTCATATCTTCACCAAGCCTCTTGGGGAGACGAAATTTGTATCGTTTAGGGAGATGTTAGGTGTGCAAGTGAATCATTTCTCCATTAAGGGGGAGTGTTGAAATTAATGGAGAAAGTTTGTTTCACGGTTGTGTGTGTGTCCTAGATTAGAGTTAGTTCCTATTTTCTTGAAGATAGTTTTGATCTCCCTAAATTGAATGTAAACTTATTAAATTCTGATTTTATGATTAATGGAATAGGGCATATTGCTTGGGCAGTCTCTAGGTGTAGCTTAATCACCTATGAGCTGCTAGTTTCTGTGTGTAAGTTTCATTCCAGTTTTGTGTTTCCATTTTTTAACATTTTTTACAAGGAACATGCATAGCCAAGAGATGGAAGAGAATTGTCTCCCATTCTTGATAAAAGAAAATATAGATGTTTTATCTCGTCTTGTCTTCGGTACTTCGCCATACAAAATATCTTGATGGCCCCCTTTAGAAGTTTTCAATGCTCCTAGGGTGAACCAACATGCTTCTACCAACAATCAGTGAATCCAACAATCAACATGGTATTCATGTACACAATATGCAACATTAATCATTGTGGCCCTGGTGATCTTTCTCCCATGACAATAGTGAAAATGTGTCGGTCCACTTCTTTTCAAAACATAATGCACATTTTCAAAGCATACACAAACCTCCACACAAGCACATTATACTCACATAACTAACAGATCTATGTTAATGTATGTACAAATAATAAAATCTCAAATCTTTTTCATCTCCCCAGGCCCTCCCTTGAGGGATTCAGACCCATATGAGCTCTAATACCAACAAAGAAACTGGTATACAAAAAAAAAATCACACTCTGTTCATTCACAAATACTATACAAATATATAGTTGGATTGAGATCCAACATATTCCAAAGATGAATAAGGAATGTGAGATATTATCTCAACATAATCCCAAACCAACTCTAAATTTACCATGTAAGCATTATCTCCAATTCATGATGCATGGTCTTAATTATTTCACCACTAACAATACTAGAACTTTATTCTCACCTCACGAAAGTGAAAAGGTCAAGCCACCTTTTGTGAGTGCAGACCAATAAAATTTATTTCACTCCATATGGATATAGATTAAAACCACTTTGAGTACACTCTAAAATGATCATGGTTTTGATTTTTAAAGTTTGCTAAATAATTTATAAAAATACTTGTATTCAAGAGATATTTATATAATTATCAAAATATTATTCTTAATAATCTTGATATTGATATTATTGTAGTTTTTATTAATACTATTAATACTATATTATAAATAAAAATTGTAATTATAATAATAATACCCTAATGGGTTCAACGATCAATTGATGATGGAGCTTGGGTGGGTGGTGTCCGCCACCCCACCAACTCTTGAGATCATTTAGGAGAGGAGTAGTGTGGCTTGCCCCCCATGCAATAGACGTGCATAATGTGACAGTTTTGGTCGCTTTTCTTCCAATTATATATGCATTGTAAACGTGTCATGCATTTTAATTACAAAAAAAAATGGGTTGAGTCAAGGGACGTGGATTCCAGAGGCTAGGATGGTTAATTGCTGGAATACTCAGGTTTATTTGTTGCAAGAAAAAAGTATGACTTATATTGACAGTCATTAAAGGTTGGTTGGTATGTTTTAATGGACAAACATGTCTGAATTAAAATTGTAGTAGTAGAAATATGTAATCCCATGCTTGCTTGGGAAAAATCTACAAGGAAAAAAGGATGAGAAAATTAAAAATTAAATGCGCAGGATACCAGCTTTGGAGGTGTGTTGTCCACCCACTGTAGTAAGCTAACCAACAAAAAAATATGTTGGACACATGGCACCTCCTTATTGGATGGTAATATTGTGGCAGGAAAAGGTCACTATCAGAAGGAAAATATCAAAAACAAAAATTGCGAGGACAAAGCAACACACAAAAGGGACCATTTGAACATGGATTCAAGCTACATAGAGGATGGGGAAGAGAAAAGAGAGGAGAAAAGAGTGGATTACGAAGGTTGGAAGATAGGCATTCGAATAGGAGGAAGGAATGAAAAATACAAAGAATAGAACACAGAGAAAATGGATGGAAAAGCCAGGAAAATGTAGAGCAACAAAGGGACAACTTAAGAGGGTCAAAGAATAAATAATCATAAGTAAATGAATATACAAGTTATGGATATGGTTTCCGAGGGATATGGGTGAAGCTGCTCGATTTAGAAAGGGAATCGATGGGTAGTAATAACATGGTTGACCTAAGAGGACTCAATTGTATTGAATATAGGTGTATAAACTCCTATGAATAGGTGAATTTCCCCTACTAAAGAGTCACGTAAGGTGGGACAAATTCACAACAACTTCATAATAGATATGTTAGCCAAAAAAAATTGCTACTAAAAAAAATATTAGGGGAAATACCCTTATATGGAAGGTCTTCCCATATGTATCTAATAAGTTTCTTATCAAGAGCAAGAGGGATGGTATTGGTTTCCTTTGTGGGATCTTATTGGGTTACTATATATTTATCCTAGATGAGACCATGTAACTCCATCATATTCTCGAGCTCTCGTGGTAACATTGACATCAAATTATACTACTTTTGTATAAATTCAACAATGAAGCAAGCTCTTGAATTTCCAACTAGATTGAGTGGGAGAAGTAGATGGTTGACTATAAAATGTATCTTGGGAAGAATTAGAGGGTTTTGAAGGCTGACTAGATGAAGATGGATGTTGAGGGAATCAATTACAAAAGATTTCCAATGGGGAATTTTTAGGGGGGGATAATTCTCCTTTGAAGTGACTATTCTTCTTTTAAGTGCTTCACTCTTTGGTATATGAAACATTCTTCCATAAAATGCTTCAGTCTCTTATGATAATTGTAATAATTGTTAGGATGAAAGGGAAAATAAGAAATGGATTCCTTTAATCTTGTCACAATGTTTTTCCACTAGTTATGATGAAGATGCCTCAATTAGAGGTGGTGGAGGTTGAGTGGATGACTATATAAGTAGAGGCTTTGAAGAACATGGTTGATCGTTCTTTTTCAATAGTCTCTTTATGGGTGTATTAGAATGAGTGGAAGAAGTGGAAGCAACAACATCATGCACTAAATTGGTAAGACCATCACTAGTACAAAATGACTAATTAGTTACTAAAAAACAACTAAAATTTGCATATAAACGATCATTTTTCAATCGGTGACCAATAGTAGCTAATTTACAGTATCTTATAGCGTGACCAACTTTTAGTCATATTTAGCTCAGTCATTAATTGGTTTCCTCAATTTTACCATCTAGTAGTATATTTAGTCATTAATTTTTCATTGGTTTAGTCACTAGTTGTCGCAATTAATGACCAAATATATAACAAAAAATATTACCATATGAATCCTTGAGAAAACCAAATAATGACCAAAGAAATATGACCAAAACATTGGTCGTGTTATAAGATACTGTAAATTAGCTACTAATAGTCATATATATTCAAATTTTAATCATCATCTAAAACCAATTAATGACCAAATAAATATGCCTAAATTTTAGTTGTGTTATACAATGTTGTAAATTAGCTACTAATAGTCGTATATATGCAAAATTTAGTCATCGTTTAATAATAAAAAATTTATCATTTGCAGTAGTTATTTATCTTTTTTTTGGCATTTTCATATTCATCATATAAACGACTGATTTAGTAGTTTCTATTCATTTCATTTATTCATGTTCATCATTAATTAATATAAACTACTAATTTAGTAGTTTTATATTGATTTTATGTGTTTATTATTAATCACTATAAATTAATTAGTATGATTTTACGAATAATTTTAAGAAAATGTCATACAATGTGCATATTTATCTAATATGATAATGCAAAGTTACATATGCTAATTACAAGACTAAATAATATCAAGTGCAAATAATAATAATTTCAACCATATAAATTTTATTATATAAAATATCAAGTATTACAATATGAGTTTCCAACTTAATATGGGTTGGACTACAATTTACATATGAAATATTGTTTCATCATTTCAAAACATTATCATTGTGTTGCCAAAGCATTGCAAGTGAATTCACCAACTTTGAAGGCTTGACCATCAGTCTCTATGAGTGCGTCTTATGCAAGGAATTGGCTCTAAGGGTATCACTAGACAGATTCTCTTCTCTCTCTCGATTTGCATTTTTTGTGTGTGCACACATCATATTGCTCACTTCTAATTGTATCTAAAACAAAGAGTATGCACAATGACATGTAGTGACATGTGGTTGTCTATTTGACTCAATGATATGCTTGATTTTTAACCCATTCCAATCCTACCACAATGAAATTAAGAGAGACAAGGACAAAATAAGGACTATCAATAATTGAAATTAGAGACTTTAGAATGCAACTCAATTGTACCTGAATGTAACGATAAGTATTTGCAGCTTCCTGGTCACCGATGAGCATCAAATCATACTATGAAAAATTCCTTGCATTATGATAATTTGTTTGCACCTAAACTAATCCTCTGTAGTAGTCCGTTTACTTGCCTATAGATATAATTTTAAAAATAATCCTACTCTTGCAATTCTTCCCTATATGGATCATCTTTGTCCCCCTATTGATAGTTATTTTTCAAAGCAACAAAATAGAACTCTCCAATTGCATCATTTCCTTTCAAAACAATGCTTGAGTATTCCCAGGTGATTTTTGAACCAGTCTCTACTCAAGTCCATGAAATCCTTGATTTGTCTCGATTGCAAAAACCTATTTTCATAATAAAATTTAAAATCCCACATCAGCATTCCTCATCTCCGACATAACAATTCTTTAAAGTGGAATACTTTATCATTGCTCCCTCGGTGCAATAGAGATCCACTATTGTGGCATGGAGATGATTGGTGTCATAAAATGGTATAGTTCATCCTTCAATATATGTCACAGAACTCCTCTCACCTCACAAAACTCCTCTCATCTACAAAAATAAGAGTCCTCTCAAAATGCATGGTGTCCATCTCATTCATCCTAAAATAAGTGGATATTTCTATGGATGACAAAGTGTGCTTGGACATTTAATAGAAGGAGCTATCACTAAAAAAATAAAAATACAATGCAGCATAATAGTTATCCGCAGGAGAAACCACCCTGCAATGCTACTTCCTAACTAGATAAAGATACTCCTGAATTACCTCTTATAACGAACAAAAGATAACCTCAACTACTGCCCAACTTTTGAAAAGTATCAAGCAGGTCAAGGTCCACCTCATCCAAGCTCCTCTTCTTCTTCTACTCTCTTTGTTTAGGTTCAGAATAATACCAAAGGTCTTCGAAATTGATGGGTGGGTAAAAGTTATCAGGCCATTGAGTTCTTCATTTTTTAATCATTGTCTGTAAGAATTGAATCTAAATTGCAAAATTCGTTTAGGTTCCTTCTTTTTAGCTGAAATTAACCTAAGCTTTGGAGAGTTGTAAGGTTTAATGGATCTAAGTATATTCTACTTAAACTATAGTAACATGGTTTAAAACTGTAGGCATTGAGATCAGAACCTAAGGATGAAACATAAAAGATTTTATGTTCATGATTATAAGAAATTTTAATTTCATGTAACAAAGTTTGAGGAAGGTCTAGCATTTGCATCCTACTAGACAATTTTCTTGCATCGCTTGAGCCCTTTTAATTTGGGCATGGTAGAGTCCATTACACAAACAATCAACCACTAAAAACAAGGTGAAAAGAAAAAATAAAATTTCATGCATTCTGACCCTAAAAAAGTTACGGAGGATCGAACTAATCTGTATAATAAGGACATGCGAAATGCTTACTTGTCCATTTTCTTTTGATGAATTTTTGGCCGCAATCAAGATCTGCATTATCATAACCATTAAATCCTTTGTACAATAAGAACATGCAAAATGCTTACTTGTGCATTGTCTTTTTATGAATTGTTGGCTGCAATCAAAATCTGCGTTATCATAATCATTAAACTCTCAACCCTAGATAAAATTTATGATTTCATCATATAAACACTCAAAATTATTTACCCATAAGAACAAAAATCCTCTTTAGTAAATAGGAAGAAGAGAGTCCAAATTCATACCCATGTAAAAATTACCAAAATATCATAATCATTAAACCCTCAACTCTAAATAAAATTTATGCTTTGATAATATAAGCCCTCCAAATTATTTACCCATAAGAACAAAAATCCGCGTTAGTAAAACGGAACAACAGAGTCCAAATTCATACCCATGTACAAATTACCAAAATATTCAGGCCCAATGACCTTGCCCTTATCATAGTCATTAAACCCTTAACTCTAGATAAAATTTATGCTTTGATCATATAAACCCTCAAAATTATTTATCCATACAAACAAAAATCCTCTTTAGTTAAAAGAAAGCACATATCCACTCTCAATGGCCTTGCCCTTATCATAATCATTAAACCCTCAACTCTAGATAAAATTTATGCTTTGATCATATAAACCCTCGAAATCAATTACCCATACAAACAACAATCCTCTTTAGTAAAAAGAAAGAATAGAGTCCAAATTCATACCCATGTACAAATTACCAAAATATCCATGCCCAGTGGCCTTGCCCTTATTCCATCTAATCGTTGATGCTCTCACAAACAACAATCCTCTTTAGTAAAAAGAAAGAACAGAGTCCAAAATCATACCCATGTGCAAATTACCAAAATATCCATGCCCAGTGGCCTTGCCCTTATTCCATCTAATCGTTGATGCTCTCACAAACAACAATCCTCTTTAGTAAAAAGAAAGAACAGAGTCCAAAATCATACCCATGTACAAATTACCAAAATATTCACACTCAGTGGCCTTGCCCTTATTCCATCTAATCGTTGATGCTCTCCTAAGGTGTTTCCCATGCAAACTCCATTTCGGTTCGAATCCCATGAAATCCATAGAACACGTTGATGGTCTTCCTTCTTCTGGAATTTCCACGTAGATATAGACAAGAAAAGAAAAAGAAAAGAAATATTTATAATAGAAAAAATAAAAGAAATGTTTATAATACAAAATAAAATATATAAATTGCAATTGGGTTAAATGATTTATTTTTAATAAAAATTTGTTATTTTTTAGTAAGACGCTAAATTAAAAAGAAGAAGAAAAAGTTAAAAATGATATTGGGATGAGTGTAAACATTTAAATATGACCTCAGTTGTCTAAATCAACTTACCTCAATACCTCAGTTGTCTAAATCAACTTACCTCATACCTCAGTTGTCTAAATCAACTGACCTCACAACTATTTAAATCTAAATCAACTTACCTCATAACTATTTAAATATCTCAGTTGTCTAAATCAACTTACCTCATAACTATTTAAATACCTCAATTGTCTAAATCAACTTACCTCAATACCTCAGTTGTCTAAATCAACTTACCTCACAACTATTTAAATACCTCCGTTGTCTAAATCAACTTACCTCACAACTATTTAAATACCTCTGTTGTCTAAATCAACTTATCTCATAACTATTTCAATATCTCAGTTAAGCTCTTCTACTATCAACATTCAAGAAGTCCTGATGATGGATCCTGTTGGGATCAGTTGTCTAAATCAACTTACCTCATAACTATTTAAATATCTCAGTTGTCTAAATCAACTTACCTCATAACTATTTAAATATCTCAGTTGTCTAAATCAACTTACCTCATAACTATTTAAATACCTCAGTTGTCTAAATCAACTTACCTCAATACCTCAGTTGTCTAAATCAACTTACCTCATACCTCAGTTGTCTAAATCAACTGACCTCACAACTATTTAAATCTAAATCAACTTACCTCATAACTATTTAAATATCTCAGTTGTCTAAGTCAACTTACCTCATAACTATTTAAATATCTCAATTGTCTAAATCAACTTACCTCAATACCCCAGTTGTCTAAATCAACTTACCTCAATACCCCAGTTGTCTAAATCAACTTACCTCATACCTCAGTTGTCTAAATCAACTGACCTCACAACTATTTAAATAACTCAGTTGTCTAAATCAACTTACCTCACAACTATTTAAATACCTCAGTTGTCTAAATCAACTTACCTCACAACTATTTAAATACCTTTGTTGTCTAAATCAACTTACCTCATAACTATTTAAATATCTCAGTTAAGCTCTTCTACTATCAACCTCAGTAGTCTAAATCAACTTACCTCATACCTCAGTTGTCTAAATCAACTGACCTCACAACTATTTAAATAACTCGGTTGTCTAAATCAACTTACCTCACAACTATTTAAATACCTCTGTTGTCTAAATCAACTTACCTCACAACTATTTAAATACCTCTGTTGTCTAAATCAACTGACCTCACAACTATTTAAATCTAAATCAACATACCTCATAACTATTTAAATATCTCAGTTGTCTAAATCAACTTACCTCATAACTATTTAAATACCTCAATTGTCTAAATCAACTTACCTCAATACCTCAGTTGTCTAAATCAACTTACCTCATACCTCAGTACCTCACAACTATTTAAATAACTCAGTTGTCTAAATCAACTTACCTCACAACTATTTAAATACCTCTGTTGTCTAAATCAACTTACCTCACAACTATTTAAATACCTTTGTTGTCTAAATCAACTTACCTCATAACTATTTAAATATCTCAGTTAAGCTCTTCTACTATCAACATTCAAGAAGTCATGATGATGGATCCTGTTGGGATTAGTTGTCTAAATCAACTTACCTCATAACTATTTAAATATCTCAGTTGTCTAAATCAACTTACCTCATAACTATTTAAATACCTCAGTTGTCTAAATCAACTTACCTCAATACCTCAATTGTCTAAATCAACTTACCTCATACCTCATTTAAATCAACTTACCTCACAACTATTTAAATAACTCAGTTGTCTAAATCAACTTACCTCACAACTATATAAATACCTCTGTTGTCTAAATCAACTTACCTCACAACTATTTAAATACCTCTGTTGTCTAAATCAACTAACCTCACAACTATTTAAATCTAAATCAACATACCTCATAACTATTTAAATATCTCAGTTGTCTAAATTAACTTACCTCACAACTATTTAAATACCTCAATTGTCTAAATCAACTTACCTCAATACCTCAGTTGTCTAAATCAACTTACCTCATACCTCAGTTGTCTAAATCAACTGACCTCACAACTATTTAAATAACTCAGTTGTGTAAATCAACTTACCTCACAACTATTTAAATACCTCTGTTGTCTAAATCAACTTACCTCACAACTATTTAAATACCTCTGTTGTCTAAATCAACTTACCTCATAACTATTTAAATATCTCAGTTAAGCTCTTCTACTATCAACATTCAAGAAGTCCTGATGATGGATCCTGTTGGGATTTGAAACGTTGACAAAAAAAAATAGTTTTTACTGTGGGTTCTCCGGTAACTAAGTCAAAAGATATAAACCATAGATGTCTAAAATCCATAATAAAAAAGTTAAATTAATGGAAAAAATAAAATTTAATTTGTTATATTTTGATTTTGTTATTATCTTTTGAATAGGCTTTGTTAGAATTCCATGGGCCAATATCATGGCTTATCAATAGTACAAGTCCAAAAACATAACTTATGTCACAGCCAAAATATTTTACAACAATAAATGAAAAAAAAAAAAATGTTTATAATAGAAAATAAAAGAAATGTCTTAATATAAAATAAATATATAAATGCAATTGGGTTAATGATTTATTTGAATAAAAATTTGTTAATTTTTAGTAAAGACGCTAGATTAAAAAAAGAAGGAGGAAGTTAAAATGATATTGGGATGAGTGTAAACATTTAAATATGACCTCAATTAATAATAAAAAGTTAAATTAATAGAAAAATAAAGTTTAATTTGTTATATTTTGATTTTGTTACTAACTTGTGAATAAGCTTTGTTACAATACCATGGCTTATCAATACTACAAGTCCAAAAACATAACTTATCTCACAACCAAAATATTTTACAATAATATCACAAGATTCTTAACCATGGATATTCACCCCCACATTACGATAGATATTATTAACTTGTAAAAAATAGCCTTTGTTACAATACCATGGGTCAATACCATGGATTATCAATACCACGTGCCCAAAAAACATAAATTATTTCACAATTAAATATTTTATAACAATATGACAAGATTGTTAACCATGGATTTTCACCCTCACTTTACCATGAATATTAACTTGTAATTTGTTACAATACCATGGCTTATCAATGCCACATGTCAAAAAACCATAACTTATTTCATAGTAAAAATATTTTATTTTAATTTAATTTTACGAAAAAATTAATTGAATCTAAAAGGGAAAATGTTACAATTTGAGATATATCTAAACCTTCTATCCTCATGACTACTAAAAACATTCCCATAGAAATTAAATTAATGTTTTAATAAAATTAAGCTAAGATGATCTATGTCGGTTCTTTATATATATATAATCGACATAGATCCATCTTAGCGAAGGATCCAAGGGATGAGAGCAAGTAAATTGACTAATTATAATAGATTAAATATAGTGCATGATTTTTTTTTAAGTTTTTCATTATTTTAGTTTCTTTGACATGATCGATCCAAAATATAGGTTTAATATTTTACAACCATGCCAATACCATGGCTTATCAATACTACAAGTCCAAAAACCATAACTTATTTCACAACTAAAATATTTTACAACAATATGACAAAATTCTTAACCATGGATATTCACCCCCACATTACGGTAGATATTATAACTTGTAAAAAATAATCTTTGTTACAACACCATAGATCAATACCATAGATTATCAATACCACATGCCCAAAAAACATAAATGATTTCAAAACCAAAATATTTTATAACAATACCACATGCCCAAAGAACATAAATTATAACTTATAAAAAATAGTCTTTGTTACAACACCATGGGTCAATACCATGGATTATCAATACCACATGCCCAAAAAACATAAATTATTTCATAATCAAAATATTTTATAACAATACCACATGCCCAAAGAACATAAATTATTTCACAATCAAATATTTTATAACAATATGACAAGATTATTAACCATAGATATTCATCCTAACTTTACCATGGATATTAACTTGTAAATCCGCTTTGTTACAATACCATGGGCCAATACCATGGCTTATTAATATCACATGCCAAAATACCATAAATTATTTCATAGTAAAAATATTTTATTTTAACTTATTTTTACAAAACAAATAAATTGAATCTAAAAGAGAAAATGTTAAAATTTGAGATATATCTAAACCCTCTATCCTCACGACTACTAAAAATATTCCCATAGAAATTAAAATAAGGTTTTAATAAAAATTAAGCTAAGATGGATCTATGTCGTCATAATATATATATATATATATATAGCTAAAGGATCCCAAGGGATGAGAGCAAAACAATTGACTAATTTATAATATATTAAATATAGTGCGTGATTTTTTAAAAATTTTCATTATTTTATTTTCTTTGACAAGATTGATCCAAAATATAGGTTTAATATTTTACAACCAATTAAGTTTTTCTAATTTGGGTAATTTCTTAAACACAATACAATGTGATCAAATTTAAGGGGATGGAGAGAAGGAGCGAGATGGTGAAAAAGTTGGAGGATAGAGAGAGAGAAAGAGAGAGTGATGGGGGGTGAGAGAGTGAGGTGGGAGAGAGGGAGTAAGAGGAAGAAAGAGAGAGAAGAGAGAGAGGGAGAGATGGAGTTGGAGTGGGAGAGAGAGGGAGGAAAGAACAAAGACATAGAGAGATATAGGTGGAGAGAGAGAGGAGTGAGAAGGGAGTGATAGAGAGAGAGTGAGGAAGATAGGAGAGGAGGGAAGAGAAAGAAGAGGAGAGGTTAGAGATAGTGAGAGAGATGGAGAAGGACAGGGAGAGGGGGAGATAGTGATAGAGTTGAACGGAAGAGAGAGAGAGGGAGAGAGTGATTTGGGGGGGAGAGATAGAGGGAGGTGGGAGATAAGGGATAGAGAGGAAGGGAGATAGAGATGAGGAGAGAGAAATGGAATTGGAGGGGTAGGAGAGGGACGGAACAAGAAAAACATAGAGGGAGAAAGGTGGAGAGAGAGAGGGGGTGACAAGGGATTCATGGAGAGAGATTGAGGAAGAGAGGAGAGCGGAAGTGAACAAAGAGAAGGATATATATAGAGAGAGAGGGAGAGAAGGGGAGGAGAGAGATAGACAGAGAAGGGGAAGAGAGGTAGAGAGGGTGTGTGTATGTTTGGGGGGTGAGATAGAGAGAGGGAATAACAAAGAGACACAAATACAAATATAGATACTATATAGTATTATATAACCAACCTAGATCCATATTAACCCTATAACTATCAAGTGCCACGAGGGATCCAATCTCTCGAGGTGAAAACATTTCCTCAAGTTTTGCACTACAAAAAAAAAAGTTTGCACCTCTAGAGATTGGACCCCTCTCAATGCTTGATAGATCTAGGGTTAATATGGATGTAGGTCGGTTAATATGAAATTAAAGTAGTTTTTATGTTATGAAACCAGCTCACCAAAAGGTAGAAAAAGTAGATCAACGACTTAGAATTCAGCCTATTTGAGGGGGAAACCTCATTTACATTACACAAATGAACAATTCTTTGATGATACAAATGACAAGACCTCCTTTCTATATATAGGAGTCTAAGGGGTCATAATATAATCAGAGCCGACATAATAATAATAATGTAAGGGCATAGTAATAACAATAGTGGGCTTCTATGGGGCACAATAATAACAATATGGGGACTACATGGGCACAACAATATAATAAGGGGGTTGTACTAATAACAATAAGGGGTTACACTAGTGGTGTAGGGATCTAACATGCCCCTCTCCTTCAAAAAGTGTTGTCCTCAATGCTTGAGTAGTTCTTGATGCTTCTGTATAAATTCTTGTCCTCCCATGTGGAATCTTCAGTAGGTAAGTTCTTCCACTTGATGAGATACTCTAAAATTGATCTATTTCGTAGCTTTCAATTTCTTGGTTCTGTGACTGCTTCAGGTTCCAAAATGACTTTTCCTTCCTTGTCAAGTTCTCGAAATACTGTTTGAACTGGGATCTTCTACAACTTTTGAATGAGTTCCCATTCCTTTGGGCATATGGATATATGTAAGGCCTGATGTTTGGAGGAACACTTCGTGGAATCAAATGAATAGCATGATCATGATCACGAATAGGTGGGAGGCCTTTGGGAATCTCAAATACCTTAGAATGATTGTCCAAAAAATTTTGGAGATCTGGAGAAATACATGATTTCGATGTGGGATCCTCTAGTGAACAAAATTGTGCAATTATACCCCATTGTTCTTTATTTAGAAGTTTTTTCATGCTGTTAGAGTTGACTATCTTTCCAGGTTTTCCTTCAATACCCCTCAATTAAACTTCCTTTCCTTCCTAGAAAAATTTCAAGAAAAGTTATTGAAAATTAAAAGCTATCGTACCCAAAGATTGTAGCCATTGGACTCCTAGTAAAACATCAGCACCAGCCATTGGAATGGAAAGCATTGGGCTATTCAATACATATTCTCCCATGGATAGCTTGATATTATTGTAGAAAATTCACCTGTCGAACAAACCGATATACGCAATGTCCTAAAGCATAATACTTGTTCTACTTCTACAAAACATTAAGCAGAAGCATAATCGAATTCATGAGCAACATCAAGTAGAAACATGCACCACTGATCAAGAGAAATAATCACACATAACACAAGATATATCCAGGGGAAAGCACCAGCATAAAACCCCAACCATGTATTATCAATCAAGTGGAAATCCTCTTCACAATACAAACAGAAATAGCTCTCAAGCTATTCAGTTCTCAATGAACTATGAAGATATCAAGATATGTCTCATGAACCACCCAAGCCCTATTTATATAGGCTTTCCCTATGGTCCTTATGTAGTTTTCTTAGGAAATAATAGCAAAATCATATGTTATTAATTCCAACATACCAAAAACAACCAATGGTCCAACTACGTATTCCTTGAGAACACTAGTTCCTCAACCATGCAAAAACTAGTTACTAGAAATAGTTAAGCATCTGATAGTACACTGTCCCACATCTGATCTCAACGGGGTCTCTGACAGAACTGGCATGCAACAGTTATCCATGAGTGAATCCTCAGTTATCTAAAATAATAGTTGTCAGATGCATGCAAGCATTAACAAACTATATTTTATTATTTTAACAACTTGTTAAAATAATCTAATTGGACTTGACTAGTTATAACTAAATCAATTGATTCTCTCATTATAGAACTAAACCTTATCTCCTTTAATCAAGGGATAAATTCCTAAATCAAGGGAGAAAATAATTACATGATCTCACAAAGACTTCAAGTTTAATTTTCCATAATTAATTAACTCATGGAGATTAATTAATTAATATTTAAACTGTTGTTAAGACCAAAATTAATTTTACTTCCTATAAATAGACTAGGGACTGCTATAAATAGGAAAGAACCTAGAAATGTTATTTTTAAAACTTTCTATTTTTAGCAGTTTCACTTCTCACCCAATGTGGCCAATGACCTCACTGGCCAAACTGCTATTTTTAGACATGTTATTTTTAGCAGGTCTACTTTTAGCACATTCTATATTTATCATTTCTTGTTGCACATTTTTCAACACTCCCTCTCAACAAGAAAGGCTTTCTCTCGAACTCGATCCTGTAACTCTGGAATGTTCTGCATGCAACACATCTACCCGGTCCACTTGCTCCAACAACACTTGGAACAAAAACATTCCCAACTGACCACTTTGTTGGGCTAAGAACATACTCTGATGTTGAAGCTCTACCTGCTGCTGACAAGTGCTCCCTCTCTGACATCTATGCTACTGCAACATCCCCATGCACCTCGCACCATTGGACACCTC
This sequence comes from Pinus taeda, assembly GCA_000404065.3. Taxonomy (NCBI): domain Eukaryota; kingdom Viridiplantae; phylum Streptophyta; class Pinopsida; order Pinales; family Pinaceae; genus Pinus; species Pinus taeda. The sequence goes on from APFE030808783.1 coordinate 187,120, forward strand.
TCTGCGCCACCTAGCACTGTGCAAAACACTTGTACCTCTCGCATTGCTGCAGCCTGCTAGCTATGCGTTGTCCTGGGATTCCCTGCACTGTCGCTCTCTCTGCCGCTCCATCCGCATTTGTCTCTACCCAATCAATCAGTTCCTGCTACTCCACATCGGGGCTCCTGTAGCAAGCTCTCATCGAAGAGGTTGGGTACCTCAAGGATCATGCCCCTCCTCCTTGGGACGATCAATCCACATCAACCCACCTCCTACCTGGAGGTATGGCTGCATGCGATCCCTCTGCCCACCTGGCTCGAAGTTTCCCCTACTGGAGGTCTCTGCATGAGTAGATGTCTCTACTCGATCTCCACTCAGCTTCCCCTATTGTGGCTGCTCCATAACCTCTTGAAGTTGTTGTACCAATCGTGGCTCCTCCACAATTGTCTGAGACTTCTTCTGGCTCTGCATGTTGAGAGGTAATATACCTTCCCTCTCAACCACCAAGTCTCCATCATTTGCCTTACTGCTCAAGGCTTTGCATGCATCTTGAATCTCAAGAGCATACAGGTTCTTGACCCGTGAACCAATCTGCTTCACATGTCTAGTGATGATGTGTCTAAGGAAAATCTTTCACTTACTGAAGACTACATCATAGCCTCTATCTTCCAGCATCGTGATCAACACCAAGTTTCTCTTCAGTCCTGGTACATACTTAACATCGGTCAAGGTAAGGCAAGATCCATGCTCCCTCTAAAAAATAACCATGCCTACACCTGAGACACTATACTTCTCATCATTACCCATCACTATGAGTATCTAGAGATCTTTCCCCTCCAAAGTACTGAACAAACTCTTATCGTCGGTCATGTGGAAAGAAGCTCCACTGTCAAGAAACCAACCACTTCCCACCATGGATGAAACCATGCATGCGAAGAGTGTGAAATCCAACTCAAACTATGAAGCAAGTGCCTCACCTTCAGATCCTTCACCGGATCCCTTCTTGGATTTCCTCCGTGGACAATTTGCAGCATAATGGCCCACCTCATGACAACGAAAGCATCGCACTTTCGATTTGTCAACCTTCTTCCCATCATTGGAAGAACTGGTTTCGGAAAGAGAAACCTTCTCCTTCCCCTTCTTTGCCTTACTCGCTAAGGCACAGTTCTCCTCATCATGCATGGATGAAGAACTATCTCTGGTGCTACGTCTGATCTCCTCCTGCATCAAATCTAACCATAGTCGTTCCCAATTTGGCAATTTCTCCCTTCCATTCACCGAGTCCTGGTAGCTATGCCAGCTCTTAGGAAGGCCAAGGAGTGCTAGACTCAGCATATCCTCATCCGATGTCACGACCCCTACACTTGCAAGCTCATCCCTACATGTGATGAGCTTGGTCAGATACATAGAGATCGTCTCATCCCTTTCACACTTGATCTTTTGAAGTTTGTCCTTCAGTGCCAACTTCCTTTGATCACTTCTATTCTGATATAAATATTTCAATGTTTTCCACGTTGCAAATGGAGTCTCCTTCCCATGGAGGCTAGAGACAATGTGATCTCGCACTCCCTCCAAAAGAAATCTTCTAGCTCTAGCCACACACTTCCTCCATTCCACCTACTCAGTCTTGTTAGTAGGCTTAGGAATTTCTCGATCAATGAAATTCCTTAAGGCCATTATCTTCCAAAACTGCCTCCATGTGATCCTTCCAAGCTATATAGTTTGAGTTGCCATCAAGGGCATACTCAAGCCTCAAACCATAGAATGCCATCGATGAAATGGATGTGATAAGAACTTGAGATCTATATCCCAAATAATAAACTTCGAATTTCTCCTGCTAGTATACTATTCTTGCTTGATCACCTGTGCTCTGATACCATGTAGAATTTTCCTTCAAATCAGCTAGCTCTGATACCATGTAGAACTTTTTCTACAAATCAGCTAGCTCTGATAACCATGTAGAAATTTCACCTGTAGAACAAACCGATATATGCAATTTCCTAAAGCATAATACTTGTTCTACTTCTACAAAACATTAAGCGGAAGCATAATCGAATTCATGAGCAACATCAAGTAGAAACATGCATAACTGATCAAGAGAAATAATCACACATAACACAAGATATATCCAGGGGAAAGCACCAACATAAAACCCCAACCATGTATTATCAATCAAATGGAAATCCTCTTCACAATACAAAAAGGATTAGCTCTCAAGCTATTCAGTTCTCAATGAACTATGAAGATATCAAGATATGTCTCATGAACCACCCAGGCCCCATTTATATAGGCTTTCCCTATGGTCCTTACGTAGTTTGTTTAGGAAATAATAGCAAAAGCATATGTTATTAATTCCAACATACCAAAAACAACCAATAGTCCAACTACGTATTCCTTGAGAACACTAGTTCCTCAACCATGCCAAAACTATTTACTAGAAATAGTTAAGCATCTGATAGTACAATGTCCCACATCTGATCTCAACTGGGTCTCTGACAGAACTGACATGCAACAGTTATCCATGAGTGAATCCTCAGTTATCTAAAATAATAGTTGTCACATGCATGCAAGCATTTACAAACTATATTTTATTATTTTAACAACTTGTTAAAATAACCTAACTGGACTTGACTAGTTATAACTAAGTCAACTGATTCTCTCATTATAGAACGGAATCTTATCTCCTTTAATCAAGGGATAAATTCCTAAATCAAGGGAGAAAATAATTGCATGATCTCACAAAGACTTCAAGTTTAATTTCCATAATTAATTAACTCATGGAGATTAATTAATTAATATTTTAAATTTTTGTTAAGACCAAAATTAATTTTACTTCCTATAGATAGACTAGGGACTGCTATAAATAGGAAGGGACCTAGAAATGTTATTTTTAGAACTTTCTATTTTTAGCAGTTTCACTTCTCACCCAATTGGCCAATGACCTCACTGCCCAAACTGCTATTTTTAGACATGTTATTTTTAGCAAGTATATTTTTAGCACATTTTAAATTTAACATTTCTTGTTGCACATTTTTCAACAATTATGGCACTTTCCAGAGCAATTTATGGTTCCTCCACTTGCAACCATCAATTGACACTCTCGTGCTGGATATAGGAAGAAATTCAATTCCTTGGCTATCTTACAATCAATAAAATTATGGGTACTCCCTGAATTATTCAACACTCTTACCTTTTTCTTCTTGATATGTCCTTCTATCTTGATAGTTTGAGGAGTGGTAATTTTTTTCAATGCATTACAAGATATGGTCGGATTGATTTCTTGAGACTCGATGTGATCTTTCAATTTTTGAACATTTTTCTTCTTGATATGTCCTTTTATATTGAGAGTTTGAGGAATGGTAATTTTGTCCAATGCATTACAAGATATGGTCGGATTCATTTCTTCTTTCTCAATGTGGTCTTTCACTTCTTGAACCTTTTTCTTCTTGATATGTCCTTCTATCTTGAGAGTTTTAGGAGTGATAAGTCTTTCCAATGCTTTACAAGATATGGTCAGATTCATTTCTTCTTTCTCTAGGGTTGGTTCCTGGTGTATATACTCTTCTTTTGACATTTCTTGATCCTTTTCTTCATCCTCTCCACAATCAATGTAAAATAATTTCTTCTCAACACACTTATGACCTTTAATGTATTTGTTATCACAATTGTAACAAAGCCCTTTTTCTCTTTTTTCTTCCAATGGTTGTGGTGTAACCCTTGTAGGTTGTGGAAGACTAGGAGAAACAACACTTCCATCTTTATAGTTGTGAAGCATAAAATTCCATCTTGTCATAATTTTGTTTTCCACTTTGTAACAAATCCCTTTTTCTCTTTTTTTCTTCCAATTGTTGTGGTGTTGCTCTAAAGAAGGTTTTGCTCTTTGTATCCTCATAATGTGCTATCATTTCCTCTATGAAAATTGACCATGTAACAAGTTGTTTACGAGAACAAAGACCTTTATACCATAAAAATTGATCTGGTTCTAAATATGAAGATGCAATACATACCTTTTGTAATAATGGTACACCATGTAGATCAAAATATTGCTCCATCTATAGTATCCAATTTACTAGATCCTTTCCATCAAACTTCCTCATATCGCCTTTTCTTAATTTCAGGAGCTCGATCTTGAAATGATTGTAACTCTGTACTTTCAAATCTCAAAGTTCTCAAATTGTCTCCTGCAGTAGCCCTCTGAGTCCTCTTTCTAACCCCACATGTCTGATTAGAATTTGATTCTCCAAGAAAGAGTTATGCCCAAACTCCTAAGATGACCTGATTATATAATGTTTCAGTAGAGCGAACTTGTACGACGTGCCACGTGTCACTGTTTCGACCTTCGGATCTGAAAACTATGCACAGAAAACTACAGTCCATCCTCTTGCTGTAACTTCTTACGAAATTTCAATTTGTTGCTCAGAGAGAAATTTATGACGATTTTCCCAAGGTCACCTATTTAGGATGTAATTCAGGGGTCTGCAAAAACCCTAACTTCCTCAAATCATATATCCGAAAATATAGTGAGACAAGATCTGAAATTCGGATCCGAGATGTTCTCAAATGGTTTTTTTCTTTAGCTTCTGAAACTTCGTAGTGAAAAGGTTATAGTGAAAATACCATGATGACCTATTTTAGATGAAATTCTGAAGCTTGCAAAAACCCTAACTTCCTCATATCATATCTCCGAAAATATAGCGAGACAAGATCTGAAGTTCAGATGCGCGGTTCAGCAAGAGTTCTTCTCAAATGGTTTTTTTTTTTAGCTTTTGAATCATCGCAGAAAAAAATTTATAATGAAAATACCACGATGACCTATTTGGAGCAACGAAACCCTAGAATCCAAAGCTCTGATACCAAATGTTATGAAACCAACTCACAAAAAGATAGAAAAGATAGATGAACGCCTTAAAAATAAGCCTCTTCGAGGGGGAAACCTCCTTTACATTACACAAATGAAAAATTCTTCGATGATACAAATGACAAAACCTCCTTTCTATATATAGGAGTCTAAGGGGTCATAATATAATCAAAGTTGACATAACAATAATAATGTAAGGGCCCCCGGATGCGGGTGGAAATGGCGGTAGCTATGGTGGCTGCCAAATGGGTTGGCATGTGGAGAACGCACATGGCCTCCCGCAAGGCGACGCAGAAATTCAAAGATAGAATTAACTACAGCCATGAATGTGCCTTGAATGAATACTACCGCCACCCTGATAACCGACCTCAACCTCGGCTCAAAGCAACGATGAGCTTTTGGGAAAATACCTCTACCGCTCCTGCAAGTCCTCCTCTACAACCTCAGCCCCTGCAATGCCTCTGCCCTCATGCAGTTGCGGCACCCATCTCCCGCACAACCATTGGTAGATGATGCTATCTTTATTGCTGCATCGACTTTGGTTCAGGCATCCATTTCACCCACAGTTTGAATCTGCAAATTCGCATCCCCTCGGCCGTGGTCGCTCATCCTTCTGTTGATTTGCCTATTAGCTCTGCTGTAGCACTGCAGCCCTATCAGCCCAATTTGGACCACAACCCACCTTCTAGTGCTGAAAGCATGGTGCGCCATAGGATGCGCAGCCGTAGAGGTGGGAACAGAGGTAGCCTAGCCCACTCCAGGCACTCGCCGGCTTCGGAGACCACCTCCTCCCTGGCTGAGCAGCACACAGGCTACTACCCCAATACTCACAGTGGCAGAGGACGCATCCATTCAGGGGCCTCTGCTATGCCTCCCTCCACCTCTGGCCCTTCTCCCAGTAGCACTCTGCCAACTCCTCTGCCACATTCCCAGAACACTCATTTTACCTTTCGCTCTGCCCTGAACCAGCCCCTCATCACTGCAACCATTACCATTACTTTTCACGAGGAGAAGAAAAATTTGGAGGCTCAAGACTCTGAGTTTAGCGCTCGAATTGCAGCACCTAAGGAAGAGAGAGTAATGGGTGAGGGCTGCATAGAAGCAATGAGGCTCTCTAGCATTGTGGTGGGAGGCTGCACCACTGCAGGGAGCAGCCAACATAAGGCCAAAACGGAATTAGCTTGATCTAGTCTTTAGTGTGCAGGGGAACGAAGCTCACAACTGCCAACCAGACGCGCAGGGAAGGAACCAGAACAAGCTCAGTAGATGAATTGGGTCATTGATGATTACCGCTGCATCATTGAGGAAGAGCAACCGGAGACGCAGGCGGGTGACACAGAAGCTCAGCCACTAGCAAGTGGCGCCATGGAAGATTACAGATGTTTCATTGTGGAGGAGCAGCCTCTGTCGCCGCCACGTCCCTGACCACCATATCGTTGACTTGTGATTGCCACCTAGACTACCACCTTGTAGACCTTCAACGAGCCACGTGCCTGCCTAGTAGACTACCACTCAGACGCCACGTGTCTCAGGTTCACTGAGACTTGTTTTTCAGTTTCTGTCTTTTAATGGTTTTTTGGGGGAACACTACAACTTTAAGCTCTTCAGCTGGGTTTTCCTTTTCAGTTTTTTCATATACAATGACGCAAAACTTGTTAATTCACTGGTTTCCCCTGCATGGGCAGCAAAAAACTATATTTTTGAAAACCTTGGGTTAAGAATTGGTTTCCCTTCTAGGCAATTCAATTCTAGTTTTTTTGTTGGTTGATGCCTCTCTTCTGGCATAGCTAAGTACAGGCTTCGGCCTCTGTGTATGATAGTCTTCTTACTTTAATAGAATTAGCCTAATTTAGAACAAATAATAATAATAATAATGTAAGGGCACAATAATAACAATAGTGGGCTTCTATGGGGCACAATAATAACAATATGTGGACTACATGGGAACAACAATATAATAAGGGGGTTGTACTAATAACAATAACGGGTTACACTAGTAGTATAGGGATCTAACATTTTATTTGATATTATAGTCTTAAAATTAAAATCTCCCTTTAAATTAATTTCAAATTAGAACTAGATCCAATTAGATTCAATTGATAGATTTTTAAAAAATAGATAAAATAATTTTTTATTAAAAAATATATATTTTTAAAATTACAAATTATTAGAGATACATGGTGCAAAGTTGGCTCACCTATACACCATGTAAGGATGAAGAAGTATTTAAGGAAGGATAATCTTTCAACCAATCTTTAACAACCTTTCAATCCCCTATCGCTTGTAAGTTTAGATTTCTTGACACAATTAAGATGACTAACATAAAAAAACTCATTCATATTACTGTAGTACTTGTTAGGTAGTTGTATTTTTGTTCTTAGACTAAATTAGCCATTCATGTTAGTCATTTTTAGTTGTATTACTTATTAGCTAGTCACATATTTTAACCCATGACTAAATTAGTGATTTAAGTTAGTCGTTTTTAGTTCGGTCACCTAAGATTGCTCATTTTTGGTAGTATTTCACTTGGAAAATCCATGGTGACTAACTTCTGTAGTCACCTAGTCACTAGTTGCTCATTTTCTACTAGTGTATCCCCTGCAACATTTCTATCCTTTTTGTTTCCTTTTGGCTTAGTCACTCTTTATTTTGGGTCACCTAAGAGAGAAGCTACTTCACTAGCTATACTAGGAAGATAATAAGTTCTTAGGTTTTGTCTAATGTTGATAGTTTATAAGTCTAATACCTTATTGATATCATCCTAATAAGTTATCTATTTATTATTAGTACATTGTGGTTGAAAATATTTTCTTTTACCTTCTATCAATATTTTCCTAAGCTCATCTAGAGAGAACTTGGTCTCACATCTAGCTAACGAAAATTAGAATCTATGGATGAAATAGGTCATAACTTCCCACTTTCCTTGCTTTAATTATATAAGACTAACCACTTCAAATATGTCAATTGGTTTAAGAGAATACATTCCCAAAAAAATATCACATATTTTATCAAAATTCTCTGTAGAGTTCTTGGGAAGGATTTCAAACCATTCAAAGGCTAACCTAGTAAGAGTGTGTGGAAATAATTTGGCCATAACTTCTATCCATGTCCTCAAGTATTTACAATTTCTAATAAATTTGGACAAGTGTGCTAGAGAGAGATAACCATAGTGCGCTAGAGAGGCCCAAGCACAAGTGTGCTACACAAGAGATGCACGAAGATATGTGCCCTTAGGCATAAAACACTTTATAAGAGAGATAAAGAATATCACAAGATGATGGAATACCATGAGGGCTTCACTCATTGAAACTCTGACATAGCACGTGCATTCATGGCATACTAAACAATACCCTTAGTTTGTCTACATATTGGAAAATACCTCAAAAAATCACTTTATTTAACCCTCTACTAACATAAACCAAATACACCTTCCCTATTTAAAAAAACCCTACTTTCACTAGATATTGTAGGTATCTTTTTTTTCATTAACATTTTTTATACCCCTTTATATTTTTCATTATCTTTGAGCTCCATTTTTTATACACAACATTTAAAAACGCTTTACGCTTTCTTATATTCTCAATATATTATGTCATTTATTCCTCAAAATATATCCCCCAATATGAATACACATGGTATTGCTCCCCCAGTTAAGCCCAGGTGTGTAATACAAATGTGAGTTGTGGTGTACTTATATACAAGAAGGGCTTTGCCTAACGGTTAATGAGCCTACATGTACAAATTTTACGAGGTTGACCATATCCTCTCCCTACTATTACAACAAATGATAATAAATGATTGACCGGTCGTCTTAGCCATGGCGACAAATACATTAATGACGCATATAAGTGTGTTGAGGCGTGAATATTACACTCATAATTCTAACAGAATCTCACATCTCTAAATATTGATTTAATCTAGTAGAAATCCCTCCTGGTTTCCTTACTGCGCTTAAAACAACAAACTCCCACCCAGACAACAATTGAATTTGAATTATCCTAACTAATTTTTTTCATGTTTCTTAGAATACAAAGTATAACCATTGCAAAATTAAAAAGGAATGAAATGTGCATCTGTAAATATTGATTCATGGGCAAGCAATCCTTCGTCTCCCCTTATGGTCTTTTGGCCTTACTAACCTTGGGTTGTGCATGTTAAGGGGAGTTCAAGTTGCTTGTTGAAATTACTAGTAATGTGTCACACCTCCCATTTCACACTAAAAAAAATTCCTAATTGAAGATTATTCTTAATTTAGTCTTATGTAATTATATTATCAATGTGAATTTTTCTTCCTTTATAGTGCATTAAAGATTATTGGACTTCCTAACATTGGTATCGAACCATAATCGTATTCTTGAAAGGTTCATAAAATTTGAAGTCGCCAAAATTTACACTTTTAACTAGACTTGACTCATTTTTAAAGTCTAATACTTAGCTTTTAAGTTAATATATGTTCTTTGTATGTTTAGTTTATATAATATGTGTGACATATGTAACTCTTATATGTAGGTTTATAACTTATCGCTTTATTCTACTAAATTAGACCGTTCATTTATAATACCTTGTAGTTTACTTACTTTTACATTGGTATTAATGCAAATTATCATCTCTAATCAAGTTTCTCATCCTAATTGCACCTCCAAACCATAGTCTTGATACGTTGTTTTTTTTTTTTAATCCTTCATATTACTTATCATGGTCGATTTATCACCTTTGTTGGTTGTTAATTGAGTTTACTATGTTAAAAAAATTCCCTTTCAATTGATGTTCCAACAATTATTATGTCATCAATAATTAAATACCTCCTGCTAAATAATATTCCAGCTATATGAGATGAATGGCAGAAAGTGCTAAGTTTACATGGAGCACTCACATTAAAGGAAAATTTAGCCTAGTTCCCATGAAATTTTCACATAATTTCCATATCATAATCTGTAAACCAATCAAAATCCTTTAAATTTAAAAAGAGCTACATGTCAATATTTTAGATGGAAAAGAAGAAAAACTACTTTTTTAATTGTATTTTTGATTTATCTCCTTATAGATTTACTTAAATTTCAAGTGTAGACACTCATTGGATGCAGAATTAAATTCTGCATCCAACAAGTACCCATTATGCATACTTTTATCAATGTGGGTCTTCTCAAAAGTATGCATAATGGGTACTCGTTGGGTGCAAAATTTAATTATGCATCCAATGATTGTCTACACTTGAAATTTGAGTAAATCTATAAGTAGATAAGCCAAAAATACAATTAAAAAAAGTAGTTTTCTTCTTTTCCCTCCAAAATTCATAATTCTTATTTTATTATTTTAACTATTATTTTATTCTTTTTCTTTAGGATGTCATGTGTAGGCTGAAATTTCCTCTAATGCATTCCTCCATGTGGGTTAGATATGTGTGAGCTTCACGTGATGACACAGTTTGTGGTGTTTATGAGGCATTTTTACATGAATGATTATGATTTCTCCTCAGAAATTCAACGATCCACAACATTAGGGTTTTCATTAGGTTTTCTTGGTTGTTTCCTTTCAGCATTTGTTTAAACATATGCCAAGAATTTCATCTCAACTTTCTTCAGTATGCAATTCTCTGAAATTCACTGATACAGTAGTCTAACATTAATTTACAACACCCTACATTCTTTTCAATGCTTATATATCCAATGTTAAAAACTGAGTTATTATATATATCAAATGGGAAATTTCCACAATAGGGAATTTATCCTCTCCATGGTGTGTAAAAATTAGGAATTATAAAGATAAAGGTGTGTCAAAAGAGTCTTACTGGGATCTCTTCCTCATGTAATTATGTCAAACGTTAGCTAAATGGATGTCAAAAGAAAGAAATGTAGTTATAGATCTATTTCCTGCTTCCTACTCTTGAGACCTAGATAGCTACTAGTATACAAAGTCATTATTACCTCCTAAAGAGTCAAAGGAGTATTCTGAGTTTCTTGTATCCTACTAATTCAATATCTAGTAAGAGTCTTTATTTGGGAATTAGTTATAAGGTTATAGAGTTTCTAATTATAGGTACCAATTCTAATGATTTATACACTCTCCGTCTTACTGATATATAATGTCTAATATATCTGAAGTTGTTAATATAATTAGAAATCCTATATAAATACATAATGAAACATGAAGCTTCATGATATGGAAATATAGAGTAGTTGGTTCTAGCTCTAATTCCTATCGGGTTACCTCCATTACTTAGACGTGTATTTGTGTGAAAATGAATTGAAGTGGTTTATGTTTAAGGACAAGGCTTCCAACACGAGATTAGCAAAGACAAAACACACTCATCATAGTGGTCAGAAAGAGTTAAAAGAATTGATAACAAATTTTGTAAGTATATTAAATATGTGATTTTTTTAATAAAATTTGTACTAGAAGAAAATCATTGTTATCTAAGTTCTCCCTATTTTCTGATTGATGGAAACTAAAATATGGAAGACATCCAAATTATTTGGAAAAAGATATGTTGCAATAAAAGAGATGGATTGATTTTGTTGTATGGGTGGAGTCTTAGGTATGTAATCTTAGTTGCATTTACAATATATCTTTGAACCATATTTTCATTTTTTTGGCACTATTAGATATTATATCCTATCTCATTTTATGGTTAGCATTGTACAACAAAAATATACATTGTGCTATGGAATTAATAGTAACATGTAATATTGATTTTTTTATTTCTTTTTCGAGAATGCTATAGGTAATGATTGCCAAGATGATGATCTAGAATATGTTAAGCATATATCAAGAGATGATGGTGATGAGGATGGAGATAGTGTTAGTGAAGATACGATGATGACGAGGATGGTGATAGTGTTGGTGATGATGACGTGGATAAGACTGATCAATATGGTCAGGATGATGATCACGAGGATGATCTTGGTGGTCCTAGCTAGGCATGCCCATGAATTTTTTTTGATGAAGTATTATTGTGTAGAATGAAATTCCTAATTTTAGATGGATTTTGTGAATTTACCTCATAATAATGATATCTATGAAACATTTGGATTTGGTAATCATACAATGACTTCGATTTGATTAAATATGATGATGATATTATCATTATTATATTTTTATTTGATGTATATATTGGAAATTATCGCCATTCTTCTGATGAAGAATTATTATGTATGATGATATTACCATATTTGGATGTTTGTTGTGAATTTATCTTAGAAGAATGATATTCATGAAATATTTTTATCTAGTAATCACATTTGAATTTTAGTTGATTTGGTTAAAAATGATAATCATAGTATTGGTATTATGTTGTTATTTTATGTATATGTGGTGAAATTTGTCAATGAATCATTATGCATAATGATATTTGTAGTTACTCTACCTACATAAATTTCCACAATAGTGTCTCCTACTATACCACCTAGTTTGTTTGTTATGAGTTTCCATGATCCAACTTTTAGTCATTAGTGTTATAAAATCTGACTATATGCCCCGTGGATCTCTAAGTGTATGTGTGTTAATTTGATTTGATCATCAGTGGGGGAAACTCCATGTTGAGATCAAGATGTAGCCCTAAGTCAAGAGGCATATCAAGCTCATGCATTATCTTAGAGTGGGAAGAGTAATTTACAACATTTTCCTTTGAGATTATCTCTTTTCAAATTCTTAGTCTCTCAACTTTTCAATTTGCTTGAGACTTATGCTTGTCATATCTCAGTTTACACTTATGTTATATCCTTTGTATAATTCTTGAAACTTCTAACACAAGCTACAATGGAATCAGTTGTAATCCTCCCCGCGTGTGGATTGTGTGTCGTTGGGGTGTTGTGAGCCAGAGAGATAATCTACAATGTCTTGTTTTAGACTGAGAGATCTACCAATCAAACATTGGATGAATAAAATTGGACAAATCATCACCACGATCACCATTGAGCTAAGAATACAAGGCTCCTCAATATGGATTCCTCATACATCCAAGAGAAACATCTGGTAATATGACTATGGATCTAATTGTATTTCCTCGATTGAAAGTGTAAATTTGGATCCTCCTACTCCCACCCCACCTTTGTTCCATACTCCTCACTTAGTGTTTACACCTTTACAATCGATCAATGTTCCACCAGTTACCCTGGCGATAGTGAAAACACCCATTGCACAACCAAAGTAAAAAAGATGAGACAGGGAAAAACTAGTAATGTTAGGAGAACCTACGTTCCTAGCTGAGCTTCGATATTTAATGATGTGATATGTTGGAGTTACATGTTATCTCTGGATAATCACTAGTGATACTGTATATGTTATATAAGGAAGATATTACTACGAGATGTGTTATACATACTTGTTTTTCCTTGTACTAATATGAGCAATATTATCCTTACTTTTCCTTGTACTAATATGAATCATATAAGCTTTAAGAACTAAGCTAATATCTATAATAACTCTACTTGTTTAATTTGTTGAGTAGTTATTACCGAGAAAGCTTGTGTTAGCTCATACTATGTTACATTACTCTGCAATATAGTTATAATGTATATACAGAGAAGTGTTATCTTCATTTATTCATATTAAATAAGGCTAACCAAAGGGTAAGTAAGGAACAACGAAACCATTGTATTCTAATGATTGTGTATATCTTGTATCCAATAATTATGGATTTACTGTGTCATAGCTTTCGTAATTGACATGAGGTTGTGTAAAAGGGATTTCTTGAAATTAAAGAAAAAATTATTTTAAAATGTTAAAATTGAATTTCCGCGTCATAATGTGTAAGTGAATTAAAATCCTTTACAATTTAATAAAGATAAAGGTGCGACTAGGAACCTAAATTGACATGACAAATTTTTATTATTTAATTTGGTTATAGGTGAATTTTTTAATTATATGATTTACCTACCGTATGTGTGAATGGTGTCAAAGTGGTCTAAAACTATATTAAATATTAAAATAAAATAATACTTAATCTATATAAAAAAATATTGAGAGATTTTAAAGAAAAGTAATCAGGGTTGAGTGCGGTTTTATTCAAGCATGAATTAGAAAAATAAATTAAAAGTTTCAACCAATATAATATTAATAACATGTGTTTCCATGCACCAATATTTACAGACAAAATGCCAAAAATTAGTAATATTTTTAATTTTTGAAATATTACCTTTTTAACATCTAACAAAAATTTTCTATGCACAAATATTTAGAAGCAAGATACCAATGTTGGAAATATTTTTAAATATTACTTTAAAACTACCATTTCAAATTTATTTGATATTGTTTTTATTTACGTTTTAGAAATTTATATTTTTAAAATAATTTTTTTGTTTATATATATATGGGGTTTGTTTGTAGTTGAGCAACAATGCCACAATCGAAGATAGTTTGTTTGCAGCACGCGTCAACAACAATGCCACAATGAAAGATCGTAATTGCTACAACCAATGGTAAAGCCTTCCTCAGCCACACTTTCTTTGAGTTTAATGGGTTTTTCTTTTTCATATCCATGAATAAATTGTTGAAGAGAAGTTGGACGACATAAAATATTTGAAAAATGCGGCAATCAAAAGTTTTTTTCCATTTTTGTGAAAAAATTGGGTGACGTTAGATTATTTTGAAAATGCAGCAATCAAAATTTTGGGGCACATTTTTCTTTTCGCTGATGATCAAGAATCCCTCTTGGAATTTAAGGAGTTGGTCCACCAAGGATCATCATTATTCCATGGCCTATTGGAGTGTTGAAGTCCCTTTGTGCAACTAGACTGGTATTACCTACAGCCATTGCCATCCACGGAGAGTGGTCACTCTCGACCTCAATTCTAGGGATATGGAAGGCTCTATTTCTCATCCCCTCATCAATTTGTCATTTCTCCATTCACTTGATCTTTCTAGCAATACATTCCACCCTCATATCCCACTTCAATTGGGACATCTCTTTCATTTGAAGAATCTTAGTTTGTTCGAAAATCAATTAAAAGGAGAGATACCATATCAACTCAGTAGTTACATAAGTGTGGCATTCTTAAAGCTCTCATTTAACATTTTGAGCGGAAATATCCCCATGGAGCATCAAAATGTCATCTAGAATATTTATTATTTATATAGGTCACTAGAATAACAAAACAACTTCAATCTACTCAATGATGTTGCTCATCTATTTTTTTTTTCCTAATGTCACTTTTTCTCTCTGCATATGATAGGAGTCATAGTGGGCATTTTTCATTATTATATTTTCTATGGTTGACCAATTAAAAAACAAACAATAATGTTACATTATTTTGGCATCACATGGGTCTTTATCTATTGGATGGTGCATTAGAGAAATTTGGATCTTAAATTTAATGGTAAATATATATTCTATTTTATTAAAAGATATCATATTTAAATAATTAATTTATCACTTCCCCCAATTATTAACCCATTTCTCTTTTTAAAAAGTCTTTTTATCAATTAAAAAAATGTTAAACATTACTACAAATCAAAGTAACAACTTACATTATACTATTAAATGATTTAAATGTCATATAACTTACATTATAATATAACATCTCTAATATGTTATACAATGTGCCACATTTATTGAGATATGATACGATGATGTTCCACGCATGTGCCAATGAAGTATTGATAATGCCATCATGTTATCTATTTCCTTGATTGAAGTGATTACATATTAGGATATAAGACCAACAAACAATTACAATTGAAATGACTTCGAAAAATTATGAAAATTTTGGTTTTTCCATATTCACTTCCTTATTATATAGTTTAGAATGAGACCTGTATGAAGTTTTGAACTAAATTTTTTACTTATTCAGGTATGTATATGTATGTAACATTTTATTTCTTTTTGAAATGACCATATACAGTTTTTTTTCTTTCTGGAAATAAAAAAGGTTGACATGCAACCATGTGTACTAACAAGAAGATATTGTGGTTGGCATGCAACCATGTGTACCAATGACTAACAAAAAGATATTGTTGTTGCAGAAATAATTGACCTACAGTCATAGGTTAGAAGGATCCTAAAGAGTTATACATGGATCACATAACCTTAATACCAAAAGTAAGAAATTATTTATGTGATATAAGAAACTGATGCGTGGTGAAATTGTAATATTTTATTATTTAAACATATCATTTATACAATTGTATGCATTTTATTTTCGGAATTATTTATATTAATGTATGTGTTTAATATTTTATATATTCTTTTATTTAAGTTTAGAAATAAAGTTTAGATATAAAATATATATATATATATAATATATATATATATATATATAATAATAAATAATATAATAAAGAAGTTTTATATAATATATATTAATTATATATAATATATAATATATATATATATATCAATAAATATTAATTTCATGGTATATTTTATATTGCAAAATTTAAATATATATAAATATACATTCTTAAATTAATTAATTATATTATTAATTAAAAAAATATATTTAATTAAAAGATACACTTCCAAAATAATATAAGGAGAAAAAATATATAATAAAATAATAATAAATAGTAATTTAATAAAAGCTCAAATAATCTTTGTGAACGTTATAGGTTTCATATTGTTATTAATTAAATAAATTCTATATAACAATTATTTTTGTGCATATTTTTTTATATTAAACAAAAAATTGTTAAACAAATGTTTTTAATTTTAATCAAATTTTATTAATGATTAACTTCGTTTCTCATATTTTGGGAATTTAATTTTTTTTGCCGCGCGCGCTCTGCTCTGCTCTGCGGAGTAAGGTTTAGGTTTGAAGCCGCCTGCGTGACCGCCGCAACCATGAGTGGGCCTGGGGGTGGGGAGTCTGCTCCCACCCCTCCATCTTCTTCAGAAGAAGCATTTCGCAGCCTGTTAAAACAGAAAGGGAAGAAACGACAACCCTCTGAAATCCAGAAATTTATAAAAAAACTCGAAGAAATTCCAGAGATAGCACTTCCTGAGGAACAGCCGATTAAAATAGCTCTTGCTCTGGCCGACAGAGGCCTGGTAGGGCAATTTATGGGTTGATGGCCTTCCACAAAAACCACGGACGAATGGATTCAGCGAAACTGGAGACCTCAGCTGAAAAATAACGTGATTTGCTAGGCTGTGGGACGAGGCTACTTCATTTTTGAATTTACCTCCAAAGAAGATCGTGATCTAGTGTTCAGGAACGGGCCGTATTTTATGGGAAATCAGGGACTGTATCTCAACAAATGGAGCCCTGATTTCGATCCCTCTGTCGATGTCCCTAAGGAGGCGCCGGTCTAGGTTCGTCTTCCGAATCTCCCGATACATTGCTGGAGCTATCAATCCCTGCAGAAGATTGGAAATGGGCTGGGTCGTTTCATCGACAAAGCTGATCACAAGGGCCAATATACCTGCGCTAGAATATGCGTGGAAGTCGACCTGGAAGCTGGTCTGCCAGAAGCGGTCAAACTCACAGTTGGAGATTGGCAGCATTATCAGAAGTTGGATTACGAGCAGTTGTCGTTCAAATGTCGAACCTGTCATGAGCATGGACACTTCCAACGAAACTGCCCAAAAGCTCCAACAGGGATCTCGGTCGAAGAAGAAGGATGGAAAGAAATTAGAAAGGGAAAGGTTGTCCCAAAGCCCCTGGGGCAGAATAACTCAGTACCATTGGGGAAGCCACAAACTAATACAAAGGCCACTGCAGCTCCAAAAGTTGGCTCCTCCTCAGGAGAAAAGGTGGATGTCTTGGAGACACAAGAGGAAACAGGAAATCAGCTAAAGCAAGGGAAAGAAATTGAAGCCGAACCTTCTGTTCCACCAGCTGAAGACTGCCAGAGGGGAAATGAAAGCAACGAAGAACACATCAGCCTTGCCTCTGACTCTGAGGGAGATTCAGAAGAGCGAGATTCCGAGACTGATAATTCACAAGTCACTCCCATCAAAACGACAAGGGGTCGGAAATCCAGAAAGAAACAGAGAGAAGAAAAAACTTATCAATAAGTCCTCCAAGGCTCCCAAAAAACCCTCAAAGGAATGATGAATACCAGATCAGGGCGCAAGAGTGCCAGGGCTCCAAAAGGAGCCTTGACCCCCCAAGCCAGTAACTAATGAAATACATCTCCTGGAACTGTAGAGGATTAGGTAGTAGGTTGAAAGAAGAAGCCATGAAAGACATAGTGAGAATATATTCGCCTGAAATCCTCCTCATCCAGGAGACAAAGCTGGAGGATCTTCTTCTCCTCCAATCTAGTAAAGGTTTTTGGCAAAAAGGTCATGGAAGAGCGGTTAGTGCAAGAGGCGCTTCTGGTGGAATTGCCACCTTCTGGAACAGCGTCATATATGATCTTATTCAAGAAAAAAGTAGCCCCCACTGGCTTTTCAGTCAGCTCCTTCACAAAGATTCTGGTCAACAGGTTAGTTTATTTAATCTTTATGCTCTTGTAATGCCAAGCGAGAAAAAAAATTGTTGGAACTCGCTTCAATCTTTTCTTTCAGAGCAAAATCCAGAAAATATCATTATTGCAGGTGATCTAAATGTCACCCTTGCTCTCGATGAGAAAAAGGGAGGCTCCAATGTCAGGGACCCTGCCAGAGAATGGGTTGAAGATATTATGTTAGGATGGGATCTGGAAGATATTAAACCTTCCTCAGGTAAATTCACCTGGTCTAACAAAAGATTAGCCCCCAATCACATTGCTGCCCGTTTGGACAGATTCCTTGTCCAATCTTCTTTCCTGACATGCGGTCTTATGGCCTCTTCTAAAATTCTTCCAAATCTCACTTCTGACCATAAGCCTATCATCCTCGAGCTTTCTCAGGATGGTAATCTAGGCCCCATTCCGTTTCGTTTCAGCCCTCTGTGGATTCAGCATGAAGGATTTCAAGAGGTGGTCTCAGATGCCTGGAATAGGCCAGTCCATGGCTCTCCTTTCTTCGTGTGGGAAGAGAAAATTAGACGCCTAAAAAGAGCTCTTAAGGAGTGGGCTAAAAGTTTGAAAAATCCTTCGACCAAAAGGAAAGATTCGCTTAACAGTCTAGCTGCTCACCAACTAGCTATGGAGCACAATCCTGTTACTCAAAGCCTTCTCCAAAAAGAAATCGAGCTGCAAAAAGAGGTTCACAAATTGAACAGGGATGAGGAAGAATTCTGGAGACAGAAGTCTAAGAATCTTTGGTTAAAGTCCGGAGATAAAAACACCAGCTTCTTTCATAAACAAGCCGAAGCTCGAAAGCATTTCAAATCTGTTTCTGAGATACATTACCAAAACACTGTGGTTAAGGACTTCGATGGCATCAAGAGAGCTGCATACTCCTTCTTTAAAGATCTTTATTCGGCTCCTGAAGAAAACCCTATCGATCCCCACTCCTATTCGATGAACTTAATCCCCAAGTGTGTTAAGAATAAGGATAATGCAATGCTGACTGCTCCGATCAGCATGGACGAGCTCAAGGAAGTTCTGGATTGCATGGAGCCTGATAAAGCCCCAGGTCCTGATGGGTTTTCCATCAGGTTTCTCTTAACTTGCTGGTCGACAATAAAAAAAGACTTATTGAGAATGGTCAGGAAATCCCAGAACTGTGCAAGGTTGGGCGGTGGCATCAATTCGGCCTTTCTAGCCTTGATTCCAAAAGAAAAAGGCGCTTCCGACTTCAGCAGATTTAGACCCATATCCTTGTGCAATTCCAGTTACAAGCTGGTCTCCAAAATAATTGCCAACAGACTAAAGAATATTTTGCCAGCCATTATCCCTGAAAATCAAGGCGGATTCATTAAAGGAAGAAAGATATTGGACAACATCGTGCTGGTGCAAGAAGCAGTTCACTCCAGTTGCCAAAGAAATGAGAAAGGTATGGTAATTAAGCTCAACTTGGCCAACGCATTCGATAGGGTGAGACATGAATTTTTTATCAACGTGATGAAGAAGTTAGGCTTCTCATGAGCCTTCATAAACTGGGTAAATGCCTGTATTGCCTCGCCATGGATTGCGCCATTGGTCAATGGTCGTTCTACTGACTCCTTCCAAGCCTCCAGGGGCCTAAGACAAGGATGTCCCTTGTCTCCACTCCTATATGTTATCCAGGCCTCGGTGCTCAGTTATCAGCTTGATCACAATCAGCAAACTCAAACCCTGCTTGGTCTCAGATCGACTCACAAGGTGAAAGACATTAATCACGCCCAGTTCGCAGATGACACATTGCTGCTTGGAGGAGCCAGCATAATCTTTGCCAGATCCTTCAAGAAGGAGCTGGACATTTACAGGATGCTCTCAGGAAGCAAAATTAACTTGCGAAAATGCTCTATCTACGGCTGGAACTACTCGATTAAGGAGCTGTCTGATATTGCAAGGCTATTAGAAATGGAAGGCATTCGAAAATGGGAGTCATTTCAATATCTCGGGATTCCTATCTTTAAATCCAAGCCTAAAGTTGCTCACTGGCTGCCACTGCTAGATAAGCTCAAGAACAGAATCCAAGCTTGGGGAGCCTCTTGGCTGAATAATGCAGGGAAAGTCATCCTCATGAAGTCGGTCCTCATAAGTATGCCTCTATATCAATACTCTGCTCTTCTTGCACCTAAAACCTTCCTAAGTAAAATGGACAGTCTATTGAGAAGATTCCTATGGGAAGGTGGGAACAACAATGACAGAAGGATCCACTTAGTGAACTGGGAGATTCTCAAGAGACCCCTTCTGGAAGGCGGCCTCCACCTGCGTAACTTGGGTGCTCAAAACCTCGCTTTGGGATCCAAGATCCTGTGGAATTTAGTCTCTGGAAACTCAAGCTGGAGTAAAAGAGTGATTTGGAAGAAATACTTCCAAGGGCAATGCCTGAGATGCTTGGATAATCCCCCAAGAACTTTAAAAGGATCTCCGATTTTCAATCTATGCAGCGCCGCTATGGAGCACTTCTGCCACTATCTTTACTGGATCCCTGGCAATGGGAGGAAGATCAAAATCTGGGAAGACTCGATTCTTGGTGATCCACCTTTAATTCAAATGGAAGGGTTGGCAAACATCAAATCCTGGCTTCAGTCCTGCAATCTTCATTCTCTGTGGGATATTTCTACCTGGAAAGACGACACCGATAGACTATGGGACAGCTGGAATTTGGGGGAGGTTCCTCCAAGGTTGCAGGGGGAAGCTTCATTAATGTTAGATCTGCTTCAAGGCAAATCTCCCTCAAAGGCCACCGCTAAAGACAAAAGAGGCTGGGGCTCCATTTCAGGCTCTTACACGGCTTCCGAAGGTTATAAAAGAATGATGGCTATCCCTTATGGTCCTCCAAATCCAGCTCAATGGAAATTTATCTGGGATTTCCCTTCCCTCCCCAAAACTGATTTCTTCTATTGGACTGTTGCGCACAACAGCGTTCTTACCAGAGACAATTTGCGAAGACGTGGGATGGAAGGGCCTTCCAGATGCTCCCTTTGTTTGTCTGAAGAAGAAACTACCAATCATCTGCTGTTGCTTTGCCCCTTTGCTCGGGCTATCTGGAGGGGAGTTCTGTTGTTGAGTCCAGCTAATCTTGTTCTTCCAGACAGCATTCCTTCCCTGTTCCGAACTTGGGCAAGCTTATCTCCCTTCAGCCTTAGAAAAAAAAGTCTTCTTAAAACAAGTTGGATGTGGATCCCTAAATTTATTTGCTGGAAACTGTGGTTGGAGAGGAATAATAGAATTTTCAGAGGAGAAAACTGCACTTCTACAAGAGTTATTACAAAAATCAAAGCTTTGCTGGGCGAGGTTTTGGAATCCAACTCCTCCTACAGGAATGAAATTAGTCTGACCAAAGAGGAGGAGCAATGGCTTAATGCTCTGGTTCCAAATCTGAAGGAAAGGTCCAATCCTCTGGCAATTGTCCATGCCAATTGGGAGATCAGGCTGGAGGAACTGGAGTTCATTAAGTGGAGATATGCATTGGACGATCACTGTTTATTCTTCGACGGGGCCTCTAAAGGAAACCCCGGGGCTACTAGCAGTGGTGGGGTTCTTTTGAGTCCTGGCGGTTCAATGGAAATGAGATTCCACTGGGGACTGGGCATCGAAACCAATAACAGAGCGGAGACTCTCGCATTGTGGCAAGCGCTGAATCTGGCGATTAGCAGAAATATTCCTTCTCTCTCAGTATTTGGAGACTCTCGACTTATCATCCAGGCACTGGCTACTCAGAAGACCCTCCACCAGGTTCAATTAGCTCCAATTATCAAAAAAATTCGGCTCTTATTGCCCAAGTTCAGGAAAATATCCTTCTTTCACAATTTAAGAAATCTCAATTCTCAAGCGGATATGGAGGCCAATCTGGGTTCCCTATGCAATCAGAGATCTCTGTTGGTCAACTCGACGGAATCCCTCTACTCCATTCCTTGATTTTACTGCTGTCTGGACTTCTGTTTCTATTCGACCTCAGGGTTTATGCTCTACCCTCTCCCCTATTCTCTGGGATCTATTCTCACTGTATAGTCAACCCAGTTAAAATTATGATAGCTGGCCTGATTCCTTATTCAGCCAATCCTCCTATGAATGATCCCTTACTCCTATCGATGCCTCTCTTTAAAACGCCCACAGATATTTCTCAGTTCTTCAGCTCCAGTTCGAACCTCACTCTGTCCTCAAACCTGCAGACAGATCTCGTCAAAATCACCGATCTCATCTCCGAAAGGCTGCATTCAAGATGTGTTTTCCAGAGAGATGCATTTGGGCGTCGGAGCATTTTCTCTTCAGCAGCAATCTATCCTAAGTATGAGCGGAAACTTATCTTATGGTTAGCAAGACCTCGGTATGGCCAGGGAAGGCCCTTAGCCCTTGTGCGATACTACGTCCTCTGCCCAGCATCTCTTCAGTTCCGAGGATCATTCTCCAACAGCGAAGCAGATATCTCTCTGAACTTGAACCCCTGGTTTACTAGTTTATTCTTAAAGGAAGGCGAAACTTCTAGATACGCTGTCTCCTGTGTACTCTGCCAGCAATCTCAACAGCTATCCTTGAGAATTTTCCTCTGCCAACACTGTAATGTAAGAGCTTGCGGCAGCTAGTTTGCCGCCATAAATAAAATAATCGATACTGTCTAAAAAAAAAAAAAAACCTTCGTTTCTCATATTTAGAAATTTATATGATAAGTTTGTACTTATATTTAGGAATTTATATAATAATTTAAAACAGTATATTAAATTTTAGATTACCAATTTTTTTTATATGTATATATATAAATATATATATAAAATATTATAATATATATATATATATATAATAATATATATATATATATATATATATAGATATGATTAAAATAAGATATATTTGGATAAATCTAATAAAAGTAAAATAATTAAAAAGCTATATTAAAAAATGTGTATATGGCATTATTTTATTAATTTCTTAATTTTTCTTAGGTGGCTATTTTTGAGTTGAAATTTCCTCTAATTGGAAAAGTAATTGACACGAGGATGGGTAAAAGGCATTTCTTGCTGAGAATCCTTAGCAGTCATAGACTATGGCCATCATCCTGCATCTCTACATATTCTTATTATTCCTTTGGATCGTGGGAAGAGATGACGAAAGGTTCCTTCCTTGTGTGAATGTGAATATATTTTGGAATAATGATATCTGCAATGAGTGTTGATTTGATAGTAATATATGTAAATTTAAATTTGTTAATGATTTTTTTATATAGAATTATTGTATATGATGACATTGCTATTTTTTTGGATGGATGTTCTCAATTTCCCTTAAATTTCTTCACAAACATTGTTATCAATTTGAATTGTGATATTTTCTTTAATGATATTTAGAAATTGTGATATATTCTATTATGCAACTGAAATTAGTAAAATGAATCCATAAAGGGGGTCATAAATGGAAAGAAAAGTACACTCTAAACAAGAATTCAAATGCAAATATAAATGGGGATGTAACCATGGATGCAAAATTGGGAGTAGAATTGGATGTTAAATTAGGCATTAAAACAAGATGCAAACAAGGACATGAAAATTGTTTCAAACTAGAAGTAAAAAAAGGTGCAACAGTAGACACTAAGAAGGGAACAAAACATGGCATACAAAAGGATATCAAGTTGGGCACAAACAAGGATTCAAAAATAGGCACCAAACTAGATGTAAAATATGATGCAAAAGGGGATGCCAAGTTGGGTGCTAAAAATAAGCAAATTAAGATTCCAAATGATGATGCAAAGAATGGTGTAAATTTGGGATGAAAACTTGGGTGCAAAAAAAAAAAAAAAAAGATGTAAGAGAAGACATAAAAAACAATACACAATGAGGCTAAAAATTGGTGAAACGAAAGATGCCATATTGGATGCCAAAAATGATGCATAATTAGATGCAATTTAGACTCAAACTTAGACATAAAATGAGAGACAAATGTGGACACAAAATGAGGCAGAAAAGGGATGCAAATTTGGATGGCGAAAATGATGTAAAATTAGAAACAAAAACTATGCAAATTGGATGTAAATAATGTTGCAACATTGGACACATAAGTAGACACAGAAAAGGGTGAAAAAGAGGGCACAAAAATAGCTCAAAATTGGATGCAAATTGAGATGCAATGGTGGATGTAAAATTGATGCAAAACTTGGTGTGAAAATAAATGCAAAAGTGGACATAAAAATAGCTCAAAATTGAATGTAGCATTAGACACAAAATGGGATGCAAAGGTGGACACAACACATGACTTAACATAGGATGCAAATATAGATGCAAATTTGGATGCTCAAAAGGGTGTAAAGTTGGAGGCAAGAAATTATGTTAAAAATGATGCAAAATTGGATGCAAGAAATTATGTTAAAAATTATGCAAAATTGGATGTAGCAAATGATGCAAAATATGGTGTAATATGGGACGTTAAAAATGGAGGCAAATCAAACATAAAAGTGGATGTAAAAAATGGTAAAAAAAAATGCAAAAATGGGCACAAAAATAGATGCAAAATTTGGTGCTAAATCAAATTCAACATATGGTGCAAAGATAGGCACTAAAGTGGGTGCAAAACTAGTTGCAAAAATAAGTGCAAAATTAGAAACAAAAACTAGTGCAAGAGAAGATGAAAAACCTGGTGTAAGACTAGATGCAAAAATCAGCACAAAATGGATGCAAAAAAAGTTTTTAAATTGGATGCAAAAGACGGTGTAAACTTGATGCAAATGATGGTGCAAAAATGGAAGCAAAGAATGGCACAAAATAGGAAGAAAAAAATGATGAAAATTAGATGCAAAACAAGGAACAAAACTAGAAACAAAACATGTCATAAAATCATATGCAAATCTTAGTGCAAAATTTTACACAAAAATTGATGCATAATGTAGTGTAAAAAAAGGTTGCAAAATCTAGCATGAAAAAGGATGCAAAACCAGGTGCAAAAAAGGGCACTTTAAAAAATGTATAATAGAGCCAGATTTAGCACCAGGTTGTTCATCCCAATTGTAAAAAGAATGCACTAAAATATGGCGCTAATTGGAATGTGTTTATATTTCTGATCTAAATTGATGTATTGTGGCATAAGGTTTGGTTTAAGTTTCATTTCTTTTATAAGCTCACTGGGATGCTATTAATATTGTTTGAAAGTTGTCGAAAGAAAGTGAGGGGTTCCTGCCTAGGGTGTTGGCCTTGTTTATGATACTCGGGAAAGCTTATGTTTCAACTAGTGTGTGTTGGTGTTGGTCACATATTAACATAATCAACATTGGAATTCCTTCATAAATATAATGGCATACTCCTTGGTGTTTTTGAAAGTACTTACCAGCATTGTGCATATTTTTGTATGGTAATATTGATGGTTTATTCCTCTCGAGGTCTATTGGCCTGTCTATTTCTCATGGATGTTTTTTCAAATATTCTAGTCAAATATACCCTGGTTCTTGGGTCTATATCTTGTGTTCTCATTGCACCAATAAGAATGAGGCAGATTTTTGCATAGGAGATGGTGCAGTTGTCTTATATCACCATAAGCATATCTTTAAAATAAGGTCTAGTGCTAGACAACGCACCCTTAATATTCATTGTTGTTAATCTTCCCTTCTCATGATATCAAGAAATTATTGAATTGGGTCGATGATATTAACGTCCCAAATGACCATTTTATTATGGATGGCAACTCTGATGTTTAATGGGTCTCTTTGATACTTGGTAGTTTGAATTAGATGCAAGGGCACAACATAGTATACACTTTGTTAACACAGGGCGGTCTCATTACTCTGTGGGTACAAATATTATGCGATGAGAAGGATTGCAAGGGTCGGATTTTAGTTTGGATGTCTAGCCACACTCTCACTAAATTAGGTGTGAATGTTGTGTTTTTATACTTGCATGTAATATGTTAATATAATACAGCGAGCGTCGTGATGTTACCTAAACTGTAACTCTTCGAGCAGAGGCAAGAGTCTTGGTTTCAAGGGATTTTACTTCATGCAACCATATCACACCAATCTCGCTTTATGACCAAGGTCGGGGTTAGCTCCAAGGGGTCAGAAGAGATAATTGTTGCTAGAGGGTTGGGCTGACCTCCGACTTGGAGTCTCATGGAACGACATTCACTGTAACAATACATGTGGTGTGGTTTATGTATATATATCTCGTTTATAAATTAGATAACGCACATCTAGTGAAATGTGTCTTGGCAATTCTCATGGCGGGGAAAGTTTATATTTATATATGTGTGTGTGTTGTATAATATGCAATAACATGTGGCGTTTGGATTAATGGTGGGAAATATCAATCAAATGCAATGGGAAGCATATCGTAGCAAGGTTCCATGTCTAATATCCACTTACGTGGCAAGGTGGGGTATGTGGTATAAATATGTTCATACATAAACATATGGTGGGTGTAAATATTTGTGTGTCATAGCTATGAGTAGGGGCTTGACCTGAATCGCACAATACATATAACTTATCGCGCTCCATATGTTAGTTCGTAATCCATACAACCTCACTCAATGATAAATTGCGAAAGTCGGGTTCAACGAGTGTCGACAAGGACCTGAAGGTTGGGGGGGTAGGACCCCATTTCCAATTCACACGACATGGAGACAATACTGGCTAACATCTAGGTCAGAATCAGCTGATTGGAGGTCGGGTTAATGTGAGAGAAAGTGTTAGTTCATTGGGAGGAATTGATACCAACCTCTGAGTCGTGATCCTATTGAACTTCGCCTACATTTGGATGCATCGATGATTGTGAACCATTGGATATACATGTGGGTACCATCAAATTCATCCTCCCTATAATGTTTTTGTGTGGGTTAATTTATATATATAACTATAATGATGTATGCGAATTATACAATGTCTGTCAGTGTGAATGTATCAAAGTAATCTATGGGGTGAGGCGTGTTTACCTCCATCTCTATATATAATATGTATGCAAGTATATTTTATAATGTCTCTCAATGGCCAAGGGGGATGGACCCATGGCGAGGTCATGACCATGAGGATGGGATGTTACCTTTATGTAGTTATGCATAGTAACATTGCATGTGATATGCCATATAGGCATAGGTCCTCGTATTTCAATGAGTCTTAGCAAGGTAGTAGTGCTTCAATAGGCCTCGTGGGCACCACATGGGTGCCACATGGCATAATAGAGGAAATGGAAAATTAAATAAACTAAACTTTAAAGAAGTATAACTTAAGATCCAGGAGTCCAAATTGGATGAAATTTTATATCATCGAAGACATCTTACTGAGAGAAAGGTGATGGTGACATCTACGCTGAGTTTGGGAACTTAAAAGAAAGACAACCAAAAAAGAAAAAACCCACTTCTCTAAATGTACCTTAGGAGTTGGATTAGTAAGTGAATACTTCCGCGACGGTAAGGTGGGGTGTTTACATAGAGGCTCGTCATTTGATATCATGGATTACCAAGATCTAGTGTCACTACCACACCAACTCTTGAGATCATTAAGGAGAGGGGTGGTGTTGCCTACCCCCACCCCCCCCCCCCCCAAATCATAATATTACGTGTAGAGGCTTGTCATCTGATATCATGGAGTACCAAGATCCAATACCTTCTATCTCAGTTATTCTGATGTTTAGCAAGCCAATGCACTATATAAGCAAGATATATGGGACACGGGAGGGAGTCTCAAGTACCCCTGCAAGCATGGGTCTAAGAATTTTTCCTACGGCATGCCTGAAAGTTTGGGAGACTAATTTGGAAAAATTAAGATGGAGGAGGAATGTTGAGTCTTATATGAAAGTTAATCCTAGCAAAAGAAAAATATTGTCATCTCTTGAAGCTCAAGGCGACGATGCCTGGGCAAAGGATGATAGGCATGTTCATTTTGCAGTTCTTGGCTATGAATGGTGGGGTATAAAGGAGTTGAGTCTTAGCGCCATTCTACAGAAGCGAATTTCAAAACTCTCTCAAGTCCAAGTTAAGCTAACCTTGGGACCATCATTCCTTTCATTTTTCTTTCCAATTCAGGACAATAACCAGTTTCTTTCGGGTCAATTTCTTCAACTCCTAATAGGGATTGTGGTTATTCTGGCCAGTTTGTTATTAAGGGCTCTATTATGTTTGAATTTGTCATATCCTCCTGGGTTGAACATCTTTTAGCAATCTTGTGAGTTTATTCTTCTCTTGAGGCTAGGGTTTTGGTGCTCTTGTCATTCATTGGTTCTCCTCCATACAGTTGTAGGTGAAGTGTGGGTTATTATAGCCTTCTAGTTTGGGGGAAGGGGGGTGAGTATAACTCTCTTTAGTCATTTGGATACCATGTTTGCATCAAAGGATGTTGTTTTAATTTGGCTTTGGAGGAATTGTGGAATTTGTCTTCTTAGGGTCTGTAGGGTTCTAAGGATAGATTGGGTCATTATGCCACAGCAATGTGATCACAATCGATGAAGCACTAGGGAGCGAAGTTAGACTAGTCAGCCTCACACTGATACTCTGGCCCAAGAGCTAGCTAGTGCTTACCATGCAGCAATCTTGCTAGGCACTCATGCTAAAATACAATGGCTTGAAAGGAACATTCGTAGGGATAAACATGCCTTTTTGGATTCTGATCTTCTTGATGAATTTTCTCACTAGCTCACAGACCCTAGGCATACTAGAAGAAGGAGAAACTAGTATATGAATGTTGTCACTCTTCACTAGCAGTGGAAGACTTTACTAGGGCAAGTTATAAAGGAGAAGCATGATGATATAAATGGAATAATATCCTCTCTCAATTACCACAAATGGAATCAATGGGGAATGCAAGATAGTCTTGATAGATTGGAAGCTCATATGACCCATATGGAAACACATATTCAATGTGAATTCAAGCTCCTTGTTCCCTCAGGAACCAAACTAGAAGATCCAATTCCTATGAGATCATCATATTTGTAAAATGAATCTCTATTTTGGCTTGTTTGTGTTGTTTTTGTGGACCTCTAGATATTTGATGTTTTGGGCAATATAGTCACTTTTTTGATGTAAAAAAATTGGTGTAGCACATATCGGCCAACAAATCTAGTCAAAATAAAGCTGATATAGTTTTGTAAAATTGTCATCAATAATGTAATCTTTTTCTTAATAGAAAACCCTGAACTTACAAATTAATATTTGATTTTATATTTTAAATCGTTATTTTTAATATACTATAATAATATTAATATCAAAACAATAATAATATTTGCAATGTGATATTAATAATCCATACCTATATTTTATTTATAATATTTTATTATTATCAAATTAATAGTATATTATTAAGATATTAAAATCATTTCCATGATCTTTATTACCATTATTAACTTATGAATTTTCTTTCTTAACCAACACCTTATCTTTTAAGTTTAATGCCTATGTAGGATGACATTCACGATTGTTGTCGTCATATTTTTTTTGGTAAATCAACAAAAAATTTACATTAATCAAAATATTTTTACAATGAGTACATGGATATCACAGGACTAGCCTGGAAATGCAAAAAGGCCCTAACCAGAAATATTTGTAACTCTCCTAAAATCATTTCTAGTCCAAAAAACTACATGAAACATCATTTAACATTATCTTATAAGACATTGCTCAGAAGGTTACAAAACGTGTTTCCAAAGAGAAGATCAAGCCTTTGAGTACAAAAACAAAAATCATAAAGGAAGAGAAAAATGACAGAAGAAACACCAAGTAGAGTAATAAGAGTTGACCATGTGTTCAGCGTGTTGATGCTTTATTGTCCACCATTAGTGCATAGTTGACACTAAAAAGAGCTGCTAAAAATGAAATCTACTGCGAAGATATAACCATTAATCAGATATGACCACCAGAGAAAGGGGAGGTCCATTAGCTGGTGGAGCAATGTTAGGAGGTGAAGCATTGTCGATCGGTGGAACATCGATCACCATAGGGGTATTCGTAATGTTCTCAAAGTCAGAACTTGAATTTGACACAACGCATTCTCCACCCTTTGCAGACGTATGAGAATGTCATCCAGATAGTACTGAATGCTCCTTAGGAGGCATTTCATATCCTCCTCTCCTACAAATATTATGTAATGATCCACTTGTTTATCTCGTATGACCAACCGGAATAGGGTGTCCAACCACTAGTAACCTGCAACAAAATGTAGGAAGTGCAATTTCCTTTTTCTAAATCTGTTAGGGCCAGGATTCCATTTGAATTTCTGATCACCAACTTCAGAGTCTGAGAAGTAGGCATTATCACCAAATTCACGAGAATCAATTTGTCAAATATCCTTTCTGACTTTCGGAGGGATTGTGTCCAACAAAGATTCCACTTAATTCCATTTGAAGAGTCGATGAGAGATAGACCTGCTACTAGAACCTCCCCTGCGGCTTGTCATTCTTTGTCAAGATGGCATAGTCACTCGGAGAAGTGCACAACTAAGACAGGAAAAACTGACTCAAAGACTAAACTAAGGGTTTTTAACCAAATTGAAGACCATACTCATAGAGGACGGGTGTGAGGAACTCCGACGGAGGAATATATCATCCCCAAAACCCACAGAGCACAGTACTGGAGAAAACCCAAACCAACGGAAAACCCCTCAATACACAAACTCAAAGGGAGTTAAGGCTATTTCCTTAAGGAAAACTAAACTGACTCGCAATTGCAATGACCCTTGACAGTCGACAAGTGCTTTTGACAAGAGGGGGAGGCGAGAAATAACAATGACAATGGTCGAGTGTGCATGACAAGAGGGGGAGGCGAGATACAATAATGGGGCAATGGACGAGTGTTTTGTTTACAAACTATATATTGTGGCCATAATGAAGGAGAAGAGATGGGTGGGGACAATGTAGCAGAAGAGGATAATCTACATTATACCAAGGCAAAGGATTATCCTGTGTAAACCATAATTTCCTATCACACATGAACATGAGATGATTCCACCCCAAATTAAGCTCTGTAAGCCAAAAAATCTCCATTACAACTTCAAGTATCCGTAGTATAGTAAAACTTTAAAACAAAATAAAATAAATTCCTAGGCACCAAAACCCGCATACCAAAACCAGGCAGTTGAAAGAGATACAAGGGAAGCACGACCACCAATTCGAAGATAGGACCTGAGGTTGTACTATGTGAAAAAAATTGACTTCAAAATCTTTTGAAACAAAGGGACCTTATAACCCCAATTCCTTCCCACATATGAGTATCAGTGAATGGCTATCTACGCACTCAGGACATCGTGCCAAGCATGAAATGATAAATTAAAACCAGAAACTGTACAATCTTACTGACCTGGCTGCAGAGTACTACGTACATTCACTAACCTTGATATAATTGAACCCATTTATAACTAAAGAAAAAAGAGAAATAACCTTTTAGTCAAAAGACCAAAGGAAGAACAAAAAAATAAAACAAGTTTTCAATGTGCCACACTCCTTAACAAAAACATTTTTTTATGAAACTCAAGGAGTCATTAATGAGTTGCAAGCATACTTCCTTCGCTCCCATGATGGACCTTGTCAAGCCATCAAGGCAAACCTACCAAAGATTATATGAACATGCACAAAGCAAATATCGTAAGTTGTGGTATCCACCTCTCATCACCCTTCCATTGTTGAAGAGGGAACACCGCCAAAAAAGAGATTCAATTCTCGTCGTGTCAATCTTCCACGTATCACCTTCAGAGAGACACCTATTCATAACACACCCAATGTCACATGGTTCAGGTTCGAGTTCAAGTTCGACAATGATTAGGTTCGATTTGAGTTCGAATGTTTTGATGAGGTTTGTCATTAGGTTCGTCTATATATATTAATTTAGAATGAATAATACGATAAAATAGTAAGAAATCAACATCAGTAAACCTCAAAAATTCTATCACAGACATGGAAACTACAAGGATAAATTACAAGCTTGAGTTGCGACAGGAAGTTTTGAGTTTTGATCTATGGACTTGGTCAATGGCTATGAGGTTCGACGAGGTTCGTCGAACCTCAATTTTTTTTTAAGGTTCGCCAAAGTTCAAACCTCAAGGTTAAAGTTCGACAAACCTTGTGACATAGAACACACCATGTTTCCACACATTTAAATATGTGCTTAATAACACCCCATCGAGGACTTATCATAGTAAATTTTATGGAAAGAAAATTATGAAATTAAAAAAATTAAAGGCTTTAATAATAATTATAGAATTAACCCTAAACAATATTTTCATATCTTAATGTTTGTATATATCTAAAGCCATAATGAAATTAAACATCACATTTGTATATATGTGAAGCCATAAAGAAATTCAAAATTCAAGTAAATCAGAGAGATAGATCAACATGATTCACAGCTATAATAAATTTCTTGCACACTTGTTATTTCCATTTCTGCTCCGAAAGAAGTAATACCACTTATTAAATGTATGGACCAATCAAATTTATTTCGCCCCATTTGGACAGGTAATAAAATTATCTTCAATTTATGCCAAAATCATTTATAGCATTAATAAATAGAATATGTCGTCGAATTGCTTGGAGAGTCAAAACTGGTTGAATTGAGGCAAAAAAATTCAAAATTTCAAAAATCTTGTAGAGGCAGTGTTTGAATCATGTTTTTGACAAGGGAAATAGATTTAGCAACATCAAAAACCTCTAAGGCACCTAAAATTATGAATTTAGACCGCTTTTACTTGGATTTACAAAAATTCCTGCTAGATTTTTTCAAAATATAGCCAAAAAAGCATAATTGTTAAACTACGTCTTAATAAATTAATGTATAAAGAAAAAGAAATATATAATTTTATGCACATACATTTATAATGCATGTATAAATGGAATTTATGTATAAATGATATTAGAAGGTTAATTGCAATTAAAATATCATTCTGAAGTATAATAAATTAAGATTAGCAAGCACAGTTCCCACAGGCGAAAACCTCATGCACCAAGCTTTCTACGGACCTACCTGGTGCACACTTTGCAAAAATGCAGTAGAATAGATCTCACACTTATTCTTGAACTCCTCAGCCTTGACGAACCTTTGGCAAATCATCTCCTCATCTATTCATTACACAGGTTCTTCGGAAGGCGATGATATAATTGGAGTATGGGAAACATGGTACCATCGGCACAAAGGAACAAAACTTCAGAGTCTTCCTCTTATTATCAGTTGGTATTTATGGTTGTCCCGGAACTGGATCATCTTTGATGACAAACTAGTGAGCTGGTCGCATCTTTCAGAGCTCATTATATCGACATACAATGAGCTACCTGAGCCACCCCAGCCTCGCCCCCGAAGACCCCACGACCCTCCTCTCATTGATAAAAATATCCCTTGGGCTTTTTTCGATGGTGCAGCCGAGCAGTAGGGTTGCGGGGGTGGTTTCATCCTGTACATCAGTGATCAGCATATCTACAAAGTCCAAATGGGTTTGGGGATTGGTTCAAACAATTTTGCTAAACTCATCACTCTTCGTCATCTCATGCATTTCTCATTGGGACATAACTGCATTAACATTCATATTTTTGGAGATTTAAAGATTATTATAGATTGGTTCAATAATATTACTGTTTGCCACACACATACACTCAGTAATATTTTGGATGAAATAAATATTTTGAAGGCTCATTTTAATGACATTACTTGCAATCATATCTATAGGGAACACAACAGCAGTGCCGACCAACTATCCAAGGCGGCCATGAAACTTCCCCGAGGAGAGTGGTTGATCCAGGAACAACGTGGGTCAAATGCATACCAGTACTATCATCGACCTTACATAGACCCACATTACCATAGGGCAGATAGCCCTTGATCTATATATCTGATAAATTTTTTTGATATTTTGGAACAGCTTTATGTATATAATGAACAGAGCATAGTACTAGAGAAAACCTAAACCAACTGAAAAGCCCTCGATACACAAACTCAAAGGGAGTTAAGACTACCGCCACAAGGAAAACTAAACTGACTCGCAATTGCAATGACCCTTGACAATCGACAAGTGCTTTTGTCAAGAGGGGGAGGTGAGAAACAACAATGAGACAGTGGACGAGTATGCGTGACAAGAGGGGGAGGCGAGAAACAATAATAAGGCAATCGACAAGTGGTTTGTCTACAAACCATATATTGTGGCCATAATGAAGGAGAAGAGATGGGTGGGGACAATGTAGCAGGAGAGGATAATCTACATTATATCAAGGCAAAGGATTAACCTATGTAAACTAAAATTTCCTATCACATGAACATGAGATGATTCCACCCCAAATTAAACTTTGTAAGCCAAAAAAATCCCCATTGTGACTTCAAGTATCCATAGTATAGTAAAACATTAAAACAAACTAATAAAAAATTCCTAGGCGCCAGAACCCGCATACCAAAACCAGGGAGTTGAAAAATATACAAGGGAAACACGACCACCAATTCGAAGACAAGACCTGACGCTGCACTATGTAAGAATAAGATGAAAAAAATTGACTTCAAAACCTTTTGAAACAAAAGGACCTTATAACCCCAATTCCTTCCTACATATAAGTATCAATAAATGGCTATCTACATACAAAACGTTGTGCCAAACATGAAATGATAGATTAAAACCAAAGACCATACAATCTTACAATCTCACTGACCTAGCTGCAGAGTACTACTACGTACAATCACCAACCTTAATATAATCGAGCGAGAAATAACCTTTGGTCCTATGACCATTACTCTACCTGAAAAAAAAAACAAAAGTAAAACAAGTGTTCAATGTGGCACACTCCTTCAGAAAAATAGTTTTTATGAAACTCGAGGATTCATTAATGAGTTGCGAGCATGCTTCCTTCGCTCCCATGATGGACCTTGTTAGAGCCATCAAGGCAAACCTACCAAAGACTATATGAGCATGCACAAAGCAAATATCGTAAGTTGTGAGGGCAATCTTCCACGTATCATCTTCGGAGAGACACCTATTCATAACACACCACGTTTCCACACACATTTAAATATGTGCTTAATAACACCCCATCAAGGATTTATCATAGTAAATTTCATGGAAGGAAAATTATGAAATTAAAAAAAATAAAGGCTTTAATCGTAATTATAGAATTAATCCTAAACAATATTTTCATATATTTATGTTTGTATATTTTTTTTCAGAAGAAAAAAAGCGTAATATATTCATATAAGAAGGTTACATAGCGCAAATGCACGAAGCATATGCCGAAACATTCATATAAGAGGATTACATAGAGCAAATGCAAGAAGCATATGCAGAAACGTGGATCAAGCCACATGCAAATATGCAAATACAGATCCCAAATAAAGCCCCGAAAGGCCAAATATTGCCCCAGACAAGGCAAACCATCTAAATGGTGCAGAAGAGGCACCAAGAAACCAAGCATATAAGCAGCAGAAGAAAGAGCAGCAAGATCTGTCCGCCCAAAGAGGAAGGAGAGGCACGAAACGAGGTAAGGGAGCAGCAACAGAAGCCACTCCTACCCCGCCCCCTCAAACTCTCCACCTGTAAAATACGAGAAACAAAGAATAGAAATGCTGTCACAATCATCCGCAGCTGCCAGCAGAAAAGACCAACGGATACATCCATAGAAGCGGCACGAAACAGGGCAGAAGCACCGCTATTCCCTCAACGCTCCAATGGATATGCCTTGGCCAGAAACAAACCAGATTGCATCCGAGAAGGTGAAGTCCTACCGGAGCAGCGTCAATCACCGGGGGCAAAGGCGGCATAGGAAGCCACCTCGCCCCCGCTCAGAGAAACTAAAGACCAGAAGCAGTACCGCGAAGTTGCCAGATGAGGCCCCGCTGCAGCGCTCCTTCGCCACTCCTGAACACCCTCCTTTCAAACCCCTGCTCCCCCGTTGCACGCCGCTCCTATGCTTCTGATCGCACCTCCCCTCGTCGCCGCTCCCAGGCTTCTGTTGCACCTCCCCTCCTCGCCACTCCTAGGCGCCCTTCTGCTCACGCTCCTGCACGCGTTCCTGATTGCCCTCCTCTGATACTTTGCTCCTCCTCTGACGCGTACGTGCACGCCCTCCTCCCTTGCTGCAAGCGCACCTGTTCGCCTCCTCCTCTGACGCGATCCTGCTTGTCCCCCTCCGAAAATGTTCACACTCCTGTACGCGCTCCTCAGAAACCCCTGCAACGTTCCACAGAAACCCCTGCTCCGCCACCGCACTCGAACATGCTCGCCCCTGAAACCCCTGTAACTCAGCTCCAGCTCCTCCGCTCCTGCTCACTCGAACATGCTCGCCCCTGAAACCCCTGCAACTCAGCTCCTGCTCCTCCGCTCCAGCTCGCCCTCCTCCGCTCCTGCTCACGCTCCTCAGAACCCTTACTCACGCTCTTCCAAAACCTTAACAATCTCCATATATGTTGTGTACTCAACAACAGCCTCCCTGAAAGATGGATTCAAGGCGCTGTAAAATGAGTTCCTTCTGAATTTCAAGATGAATGCCTCCGCTTCAGTGTCAACTTCCACGTTATAGGCCCCAGTGCTACTTGCGTCCTGCTGTCCAGGCCGCTTGATTCGGGGATCTTGCTATCTAAGCCCCTTCGAAAACTGTCTCCTGTAAGAAGATGTTGCTCCGGCGATCTCACTGGAAGACGATGATCAACCTGCCGTCTCACTAGCATATTTATGTTTGTATATCTAAAGCCATAATGAAATTAAACATCAACATTTGTATATATGTGAAGCCATAAAGAAATTCAAAATTCAAGTAGATCAGAGAGATAGATCAACATGATTCATAGCTATAATAAATTTCTTGCACACTTTTTATTTCCATTTCTGCTCCGAAAGAAGTAATACCACTTATTAAATGTACGGACCAATCAAATTTATTTTGCCCCATTTGGACGGGCAATAAAACTATCTTCAATTTATGCCAAAACTATTTATAGTATTAATAAATGGAGTTAGTATTAATAAATGGAGTGTTTTTTTGGGAAACGGAGGAAGTGGAAGAATTGCTTGCATGGTTAAAAGTGGTTGGAGTCCAGGCAAAAGAAATTCAAAAAATCTCGTAAAGGCAGTGTTTGAATCATGTTTTTGAGGGTGGAAATAGACTTAGCACCATCAAAAAGTCTAGGGTGCCTAAAATTATGAATTTATACAACGTTTGCTTGGATTTACAAAAATGCATTCATAATGCATATATAGTAGGTTAATTGTAATTAAAATATTATTCTTAAACATAATAAATTAGGATTATATATTTAATTATTATTTTATATATGATATTATTAAGTTTAATATATATAGTTTTAAATTATAATTATTTTTAGGTAGATTGGTGAAATAATTGCTATTTTTTCTATCTTAATGTTTTGATAATTATTGTTGTAATAGTTCCGTACTTATATATATCTATTTTAATAAGCTTCGAACTTGTTGAAATGAATTATATTGTGAGCTAACATGAATACCTAACAACTCACTCTATCTTCTCTGAAAAGATACAGTAACTTATTTATTTAATTTGGTATATAATGTTATTTTAATATCAAATAATTAACGTTTTTATTGAATTAAATAAAAAACCATAACTAAAATGCTTTAAGTGCCCTTATTAATGTTTAAACAAATTAAATATTATTTTTTTTATGAAATAAAATAATTAATAAGTGTTATGGGATTCTAGGCGCATTATATTAGTAAATGGCATGAAAATATAGTATAAACTTATTTATTTAATTTGTAATATAATTTTAATTCTGGCCCAAATAATTAGGTTTTATTATATAATTATAAATGTTATTTTTGGGTATAGATAATGATGTTTTTATTATAATAATATAAGATATAGCTACATTTTGTGGAGTGTTTTAAATTTGTGACTTAACATATTTAAATTTAATTTTTCTTAATGGAATAAATAAATTGATAAAGTGACTTATGGAATTGTACATATATTAATATAAATGGCATGAAATTTTAGTATAATATTATTTAATTTGTAATATAATGGTTTTTCTTGCAAAGTATCTAGGTTTTATTATAATTATAATGTTATTTTTGTATAGGTAATTATGTTTTATTAAAATAATAATATAAGATATAGTTATATTTTTTTTTTGGAGTATCTTTAATTTGTGATTAATATAATTTAAATTTAATTTTTCCATGGAATAAAATAAATTGATAAAGTGGTTATAGGATTCTGTGGCTTATATTATATAAGTGCATGAAAAATTGTCATGTCAAAGTCCTTGGGAGGAAAATGTTAAAAAAATAAAAATTACTTAATAATAATGCTTAAGTCTTTAAAATTAAATAAGGATATTTATAAGGATATCAAAGAAGATATTGAATTATTATTGTGTTTCAAAAAAAATATTAAGTTACCATTGTACTTCAAAATTAAATAATAATCTCTATAAAGATATCAAAGAAGATATTAAGTTATTATTGTGTAAAGAAGGTTATTAACACATTATTTTCCATGAGATTTAATTAGAATTCATAATTTAAATACTTAATAACTCTTGTAGTAATTTTTTAACGAAATATAAGTTTATAACATTGAAAAAGTTTACTATCATTCCATAAAGAAAATAATAATGTATATGGCATATCAAGGAGAGTTTTGTAATGCTAGTATTTATTATGAATTGGTATTTATTATGAATCAATATTTCAAAGGATAAAGTATGTTGTTACAGATATATATTGAAAATGAGTTATGGTGATAAATTAGTATAATCCACTACTAAACAATATTTAAAAGGAAATAATAACCTTAATAAATATGGTTGAAAAATGATAATATAAATTAGTTGGAAAGAGAGTTAAAAAAATATAAGAATACAAAATTATAGATAAAAGAAAAAAATAAAATTATGAAAAGAAAACCAATAATAATAAAAGAATCATAAATTTTAATATACAAAAATAAAGTGAGAAATAATTTAAAAATTGAATTTCTTTATTAAAAAAAATCTTTATAAAAATATATTTTTGCTAATAAAACTAGCATATTCCTAGTTCATTGATATCCATCCTTTTTTATTTTCATATATGTTAAAATATATTAGTTTGTCTTGCTTAATAATAAACATTTATTTTTGGCCATGTATGACATTCATTTCGATAAATGAATCACAACTCATAGTTTTCTTCATTCTTTTTATGAAGGTTGGTCCATGGTCATAGTATTTAGAATTTTGTGTAGAGTTTTCTTCCGAGATTATCGCATCTATAATTCTTTGTCTTTGCATTTTGAGCCATCTACTCTGGCTCATCATCAAGATAGATCATAAAGTGTGTAAGCTAGATCTTTGTAAAATGAATAAATAGAGGTGTGAGATGGGGATTATTGCATCTATAATTCTTTGTATCTACATTTCGAGCCATCTACTCTGGCTCATTATCAGGATAGATCATAAAGAGTGTAAGCTAGATCTCTGTAAAATGAATAAATAGAGGTGTGAGATGGTGATGGAGTGAGAAAGATGGTAGCCAACTGTCTTAGGTTAGGTTAATTTGTAATTATAAAACTTTGTAATTCATATTTATTACAGTTAGTATTTTTATAATAATAATTTAACTTTAATTAATTATCATATTGTCTTTAATAATTTATTTATATCTTTTAGTTCCTTAGAATAGAGGTGAATAATATTAATTAATCTTAATTTTACTTGTTTTATCATAATAGGAAAGGATTATTAGGGTTTCTATAATTTTAATAATTTTCATTAAATATGTTTGTATTAAATTAATTTAATTATGAATGTATTTAGGATTTCTTGTAATGTTAGTATCAAAAGATTAGTTAATTATAATTAACACATTTTATTGTAATAATTGAGTGATGTTTATTTTTATTTTATTATTACTTTGGCATTAAGAATGGTTTTTTTTATGTGATATTTGTATTTAATCTAAGATTGTCATAAGAATGTTATTGAGATCTTATAATATTAGTGTTTTATTATTGAAATTAGTAGATTTTTATATAGTAATATATAAAAAAAAAAAAAAAATGTATTATTTTAATCAATTTTAATTTTATATATGATTGTTTCAATTTGAAGGTTTGTGTTTGAGTTGTGTTCACTATGTAAACATCTATCGCACTCACACGTGATGTTGTAAGCTCCTCCAGCACCGTGTGCTGGAGGCTGAGTTTCTACTTGCATCTGGTATGTAGGTGTTATCTCCATCATCAGCTCATAGCTGCGACAGTGGCACTCATCATGGCCCACCGATTTGCAGAAGTTGCAGAACAGTTATTGGGGGCTCTAGATGAACTTTTGAAGTAAATGATAATTATTCGTTGTGTGTTGTCCGGCAACCTGACAAATAACGTACCATAGTGCAACCCCCATGCTCGACCTTACTGGAGCTTCAGGCCTCAGGGGAATTGGTCCCCCTCATGTATTATAATTCAAGTACATGGGACAGTGGTCTTTATTGTGCCCTTGGATCTTGCACTTCAGACACCAGACTTTCGCGTGCACCTAAGGTTTAGTCTCCTTGTCTTTCTTCAAACTCTGCAATTCTAAGCAGAGGCTATGTAACTGAGAGTGAATCTATTGTACCCCCAAGGTCGCATCCTGAATAGGAGTTGCATGCAACCTCATCGTGATTTCCAAATCTTCCGCTTGTGTTCCTATCTTCTATTGCGACAAAGCAATCCTTAGGTGGGGCAGAAATGAAGCTATAAACCATTCGTGATGCTGATTGTCTGTGAGCTGCATGTTAGCTTCTTGAATTTGACATTTCAACCTTTGATCTAATTCCCAAGGCGTCTCATCGACCCTCATCATGATTTCCTTAAATCCAACTATTGATTGTGAGTCAGACTTAGGCTTACTAAACTCCTTTTTTAAAGCAGCCTTAGTTTCTACTAGCAATGCCAGAGGATTATCAAAACAATACTTAATATACCAAGTTAGTGTGCGATCCTACAAAGAGGTAACAAACTGTGCCTTATTTTTATTATCATCATTAATATGTTGTTCTGTCCAAACAACATTCACAACAAACCAGAACTTATATGTCTTCACTCCCAATGCCCTTGAAAATTAGCAGCTTCATAGTGTTTTCCGTTTTGAATGGAGGTGGTGGAGGTGGAGGTGTGGGCGAAAGTGTATGCAGTGGAGGTGTAGTGGATGGATGATGTGTTCACGAAAAACCTTGTGTTATCAGGTGGACAACACTCTGCGGTGAGGCCTGTACCACTCCCTCCTCATCACTCGAAGGACGTCTGATAAATGGGCTATATTTTGGACCTGATCTCCCTCGATCTCTAAAGAGTCTTCCACTTCGCGTAGCTTCGAACATCAAGGCAATGGCATAACCCATTTTTCACATAACATCATTTTAATCCAAGTATTCAAAGATCTTAAATACTTACCTCGCCCTCCTTTGAAAATTCATCGCTCTGCTTCATTGTAGCTGACTGAGGTATCAGCTGCAATTTCTATAATAAATCCCCCCAAGATCTGATTGAGCCAATGATAAACATCCTGTGTGATCTCGTTTTCAGAGGCTTCTAATCGTCACACTAATTCAAGATTCGACATTATAGGATTATCAATCTTCCACCTTCCTTGGTTGACTTTCAATTTAGCTAACCACTCGTACAATTCAATGGGAACAGTGTAGAAGAAGATCTCATGTATTTATGTATACAGATACCTATTCAACCACTCTTCTTTTGACATGCACAGATTCTTATTTTCTTGCACCACGAACTTGTGAATCTTCTAATCCAACCACTTTTCAATTTCTTTCTTGGTCGGATTCCAGTGATGCAACATCACACATCTCTTTCAAGCAGATCCTAGTCCCGACAACGGAACTGTCTGTTGGCTTAGGGGGTCCTGACCTAGGTTTAGAGTTAGTTGTGCCAACTAACAAAACCCTACACTACTGTCCCTTTCAGCAACAACCTATGTAGCGCAAGCTGTAGTCTCACCCGAAGCAGTATGGGGGGATGTTGGAACCAAGTTTCTGCATCTAAATATCAGTGTGATGTATTTTAGCGCCCTAGATCTTCCTTCGCGCAGATCAATAAGCCCTTAGGGATCAAATCTGTAACTCTGTTAAAATAGCCTTCAGACCTTCGCGAAGGTCTACGATCAGCCTTTGCGAACCCTTAATAGTCAATTTATTCACTTACGTGCATCAGAGAACAACCCTAAATTAGTGTTCGCACAGATCTACTTAAGTTATTTAGTAAACATAACAAAATTCATCAGAGTCTTCGCGA
Organism: Pinus taeda; assembly: GCA_000404065.3. Lineage (NCBI taxonomy): Eukaryota > Viridiplantae > Streptophyta > Pinopsida > Pinales > Pinaceae > Pinus > Pinus taeda. The sequence continues at coordinate 229,525 of APFE030808783.1, forward strand.
AAGTATTTAACATGCATTGCGTACATTTATTAAGACTTATTAAAGAGAATCGCACAACATTCCATCACTATTTAAAAACACACATAATTTATCGACAACATATAATATTAACAACAATAAACATAATATGCAAGACTTCTTCAAAAACAGTTCTTTATTGATCTTCAGTTCAAAATACAGACTCAAAATTGCCTTGCGCACTTAGCTACAGGGGTCCACGCACTTAGTTGCAGACTTCTACCTAGGCCTCTACGCACTTAGTTGCGGAACCTTCTTCTCTATCTTACCCACTTCCTTACTTACTTACTTTCCTTTCTATCCTTAGAGACATGCCTTAGACTCTCTAAGACACACCTATTTATAGCCTTTCTCATACAATCCCATGGACCGCAGACTAATGGTGGATATCAAAGCCAGCTCAAACTTTACATAAAACAAGGGGCTAAAACCCTTTGATTCCTAATAATTTGCACACTCTGTATCCACAAATCATGGAGACTTTACATTAATTACACAAAATGTACCAAAACTTGGCTTATCTTAACCCCAAAACTGACCCGGGGGACCCCATCCCAACAACAGCCTGCAAGAAGAGTATCACAACAGAAGCCACTGCTAAACTCTTCTTTGAATGAGTGTGGGTACACTCTTGGATCCACAATCTATCATCTCACCTCAGGATAGTAGGTTCCTCACTACATTTTGGTCCAGTCTCTTGTCAATGCTCGAAACCAAGCTCACTAAGTCCACAACTTTCCATCCCCAAATTGATAGCTAGACAGAGGTCGTCAACAGGATGATCGTATACATTCTGTGCATGTACAACTCAAAGAATCCCCACACATGGGATGGGAGCCTCCCCTATGTCCAATATAGCTACAACCGAGCTCTCCACAGCTCAACTGGCCACAACCCTTTTCAGGTGGGCTTGGGATTCTAGCCACTATGTCTCATTGATGTGGCCATACCATTTGCAGCAACTCAAGTAGATTCGGCTCATGTCCAGTTCGAATCCGAAAAGGAAAATAGCTTCATTGAGCACATTCAACACATTCTCCAATAGGTCCATGACATATTGGACAAATCCAATGCTAAGTAAAAGCAGTGGCATGATCAACATCGGGTGCCACACAAATTCTAGGTGGGTGACAAATTTTGGCTACATTTGCAGAAGGAGTGCCTTGTTGGGCCCCACCCCAAGATTCGCTCGCTTCGATATGGGCCACACACCATCACCAAGGCTGTGGGAGATAATGCTTTTGAGCTCAACATTCCCCCATTCCTTGGCTTCTACCCATTGTTCAATGTGGATCACCTTCAGCCGTACTTTCCACCATTACTGGACACATCCGATATTGCAGAACAACTCACACCAACAAAGTTAGATCCATACTGCATGGAACAAGATGCAACTAGTTAGATCATGGACACATAGATCAAGAACACTCGCAAGTAGAAGATCCAACTGTACTGAGTTGTCAAAGTCGACCAACTCCTGCACCAAGGAAAATGGTTCACTAGGGACCAAGTTCAGCAGAAGTTTCCTCATCTCATGGAGGAACTCAATGCAATGGAGATCATTGCTTCCTAGGGGGAGGAATGATCCAGGTGGATATTGGTGGCCACTCGCCTATTCCACTTGGACCCCCACCATTGTTTTTTTCAGTTTTTCAGTTTCCTTAATTGTAGCACAGATTACTATTTTTGGGAGTTTTTCGTGTCCTGAACTTCCGTAGCCATTTTCCTGGACTGTCCATTAGCTTCCTGTTGTGGCCAGCAACAACCCCCCTTCTTATTTAGTTTTATCACTAATACTAAAAAAGTGGGGACCCTTATTCAAAAATTTAAAAAATCAATTAATGCTTGTATTTCCTTTTTCAATAAAACTTACTATCATAAACTTAGGAGAATACCCTCGAAAAATCTAAAAAGACTTAAGTTTTATGATAAGTTAGAATAAAATCATTCCTTAAAGTACGTCGCATGGCAAAAAGGTAATGAATCCCTTCCTACAAGCGGAATCTCTAAGATTGCGAAATCGCGATGCGAAATCACACATCAAAAGATCCTCATCACATCGCATGCCTCAACCATTACTTAAGCTGAAATGCCTCAAACCACCGATATGTGATGGCGCATATCGCAAATCGCATTTCACAGAAGAACACATTAATGGATGATTGTCATACGCTACAAACTAGCGATATTGTGATTCTGCGATATTGCGATCTGCGATATTGTGAAGCAAATCGCAAAAATCGCCTTATCACAGATCTTCAGGGCTCGTTGTTCGAAAAAGATTTTTCCATAAATCGAGGCCCGATTAAGTGCATTAATGTTAATCAATGAGTTAGTTGGCAATCATTAATGAAATATGGTTTTGATATGCCAAAGAGCCATTTCACGTAAGGTGGTATATTTATATGTTTCCTGCATTTAAAGCTTTCCCGTCACCTTTTTCTTATCATTATTCTCACCTCATTTGTAAACTGCAGGAGCAAAGAGCAGAGAAGTACACATAGCAGTGTTCAGGATATTATGGGAAAGAAGGGTAAAGCTCTGATTTCTGAAGATAAAGAAATGACGCCCTTATACACAGACACCACCTATAACAAAGATGTCGGTATTATTACTTGGGAAGGCATGTATAGTCTACTTGAGGAAGAAAATCCCAAAATGATGGAGGTTACAACTACTGCAGGCTCACACGGGTCTTCTGAGGCGTCTATTACAGAACTAGCATGTTCGTTCTTGCACCGGATAGCGGCAAGGCCCAAAATTCTTCCACATACGGACATGGTCAAATGGGTAGTGGATTGATCCGGATTTAAACAGGAACGCAATAGATTACAGAGATAACCATAAATACAAAGATGCGATAACCATAAATAAAGAGATGCAGCGGAAATAACACTTCATTTCATTAATGGAAAATACCGAAATATGCTTACAACCAGAATTGGAAATTAACCAGCTAGGACGATGGTAGCTTATCTCTGAGAAGAGATGTGCGGCTACATGTCTCTGAACTATTCCGAACTTGTGTTACAATGAGGCTCGAAGGCCTATTTATTATTGAGAAACAATGGAAAAAAACCCTTCACATTCCAAAACCGACCCTTAGAAGATGAAACGCCAAATTGTGGGCCCCGTTTTGGGTAAATTGGTACATCAATTTCCCGGGGTCGTAACTTGGCATACGATCTCCGTTTGACGCGTATGATAGCTCGTTAGAAAGATCTATCCGACACTATCATTGTTGGAACAGCAACACTGGTCCATGTTCCATGGACCCGTGTTGCCCCTGGGATCCCAAAAAAACGTCGTTTAGGGCCTCAAAACGGCTCCGGAAGTTCAGGACCCGAAAAACTGCTAAAAATAGTAAGTTGTGCTACAATTAAGGAAACT
>APFE030808783.1:233526-303812 GCA_000404065.3 Pinus taeda
GCGGCTGAAAAATAATGAGCTGTACTTTCATCCTCATCCTTCTGCTCGCAGTAGGTTTCCCCCCAGTCCTTGAGGTGGGGGGCTGCTTTGAGAAGAGCAAAAACAATCTTTTCCCGACTCGAAAATTCATGAACAGAAAAATAACCCTCTAGCAGATTTAACCATTTATCTACGGCATCGGCGTCTATCTGACCCTCGAATATGGGGATTTTCAAAATTAACTTGTACCTTAAAGGGTGTGGCGTTTCCAGAGAAGCTGCTGGAAGCCGATGCGCCGCTTCTGGGTAGCTGCTGGAAGAATCTGCACAAAGCTGTCCATTCATCTCGTTCCGTTGCGCTCGGAGGGCTTCTTCGAGCAGATTTTGATAGGATCTCCTGCCCCCTCGTCTTTCTTCTCATCCACCATGGGAGGCCGTCGGGGATTTTCGAGGCTGGTCTTGCAAAGGTTCGACCAGTTCAAGCCCTAACTCCTTATATCCTGACCTCGTCAGGGACATGCAAAGAAAAACCGAGAAAAAGCAGACCGCTCTGATACCACTGATCCGGATTTTAAATAGGAACGCAATAGATTACAGAGATAACCATAAATACAGAGATGCGATAACCATAAATAAAGAGATGCAGCGGAAATAACACTTCATTTCATTAATGGAAAATACCGAAATATGCTTACAACCAGAATTGGAAAATAAACCAGCTAGGACGATGGTAGCTTATCTCTGAGAAGAGATGTGCGGCTACATGTCTCTGAACTGTTCCGAACTTGTGTTACAATGAGGCTCGAAGGCCTATTTATTATTGAGAAACAATGGAAAACCCTTCACATTCCAAAACCGACCCTTAGAAGATGAACGCCAAATTGTGGGCCCCGTTTTGGGTAAATTGGTACATCAATTTCCCGGGGTCGTAACTTTGGCATACGATCTCCGTTTGACGCGTATGATAGCTCGTTAGAAAGATCTATCCGAGAACTACCACTTTGGGAAGGGCAACATCGGTCCATGGACCCATGGACCGATGTTGCCCCCAGATTTCCCAAAAAAAGGTCGTTTAGGGCCTCAAAACGGCTCCGGAAGTTCAGGACCCGACAAAACTGCTAAAAATAGTAAATTTGTGCTACAGTTAAGGAAACTGAAAATGCTGAGAAAGACAATGGTGGGGGTCCAGGTGGACTTGGCAGGTGGCCACCAATATCCACCTGGATCATGGATAATGTTGATATCACGAATAGAGAATTTAAAGCTCAGAACCACGAACTCCCGGAGTCGTTATTTTCACAAAATTTAAGCTTTATATCCTCTAACAAAAAGCGCGCAATGGACGAAAATCACACTAGGGAAGCCCAGATCGAGAAACGGAGGCAGTTTCCAATGCACTGGGAAAAACCCCTTGAGATGGAAAATCTCTAATAGCTCAGTCCCCTGTAAGCCCGGAAATTTGTAGGAAAAAGTGCTAAAGGCGAAAAGCAAAACTTGAACTCTAAAACCAGTGGTATTTATCAGAGATGTCCTTAAATGGTATGTAGATGTGTACTGCAACTATAGACAAGCTGGAGACAGAAGGCTCAAGAAAGGGCAGAATCAATCAAAGGGTTAACCAAGTTGAATTGGGATTCTTACTGGACGTATTTGGTAAAACCACACAGCCAGTGCATGACTCTCAACTGTATCATCAATTCTGCCGAGAAGATGGCGCCAGCTCTTGCCGATTCCGTTTTTGCAGGACAGCTAAAGTCGGAAATCGGCCAACCAACTCTCCTCAAGCAAATGTTTAACGCTTGTGATTACAAGGAACAGATACACAGATAGTTAGTTGTTAGTTCTAGTTTTAGATTCAGTTTTAGTTTTAATTTTGCTTTATTTTTGCCTGAAATGAGGACGGTCATTTAAACCGCATCCTACATTTTTGTAATAAATTATTTTTAGATTTAAGTTAGTAGTATTTAAACCCTTCTCATTGCATTTAGAGAAGGGTCCTTGAAATTTATCAAAAACTTGTCCTCAAGAACATGCACTTTTGCACCCTCCGAGGAGGTTTTTGATGAATGAATTGGAACAGGATTTATTGATATCTTTAATATCTACTACTGATGTTGCACTTTTGTACTCTTAGTGGATGTTGGATTAAGAAGAGATAAATCATTATTGCTTGAAGCTCATGAGTAGAACTAGTTATAAATGGTACTTTTATCTCTTAACTATTTCTGCCTATGTGTTAAGGTGATATTCATGTTCAGTTATTTATATATGAATGCGTGAATGCTTGAGTTATCATTTGGCACTTCTATACAGTGATAGCTATTTATTTATGTTTAATATATGAGTAGCTTATTATGCGATATGTTTTTCACAACTGTTTCGTCTAACTTTTTATACGAAATGGTTTATCTTTACTGAATTCTTTTCTCATAGCATTTGAATGATCTTTATTACCAATTGTTGTTTGGAATCATTTTAGATCGCATAACGGAAAGATTACATCTCGGGTTAGTTTAGAATTAGATATTTCTGTTTATTAGAATACAATTGCATGTTGTTAGATTAGCTTTAAAATAAAAGCATTTTACTTAGAACTTGTTAGGAAGGAAATATCAATTCTCAACACACACACATATAGATTGGGAAATTGGTCCCATTATCCCCAGTCGGACCCACTACACCAAACGGAAAAGGAGCCGCTAACCAAGGTTCAGACCGGGTGGGTATCCCCCTTGTTGTAGACCCAATTTTTGGGGCTTCAACACTTCCCAACACCTCGCTCAGGCCAGAAACTACACATACATGTCCTGCATGACTACCTCCCAATTCTGCGCAGTTTTGGCTAGCAAGCTCCCTCAGCCCGCTCCCATCCTCCCCTAAAAATTTTCGCAGTTTTCACTGCCATTGTCCTTTGCTGCCCGCACTACCTTCTTGGAAAAAATTGTGCAATTCTACCTCCCAATTGAGCTAGATCCTGCAGAATTTCACTATTGTTCTGGACTGCTCATCCCAGCCTCCTAGTGACCTCTACATAATTTTTCTTGATAGTGCCCTGAAGCCTCACATCCCGACCTGACACGTGCTCTGTGTTGTTTCAGAGCCTTATCCTCTCTCCTGGTCACCTGCACCCTGAAACGAAAGACAATGCATCATGGTATACTAGGGGATTTGTGGATTTGATGTCGTCTCGTCATGAGTGATTGCAGAAATAGGTACATGGATGAGACATGACGCGATGACGAACATGATGAACAAGGAGTGCATGCTAGAAGACTTGCTCGCGGTTGGACGAACACACGAAGCATACCAAGTAGCAAGTGAAGGAGACACATGTACACACATGAACTATCAAGCGAACACCAAGACCATTGAAGAATCTACACACTCTGCCATCCAGAGGTGAAGCTATGGTACACCACGGGCACACTCATCACTCAGTAGCATAACAGTTTGACATGAACAACACAGCCAACATGTGCATACCAATAGTATCATGTCAAGTTGTGTCATGAGTTGCCTTGGCCACATCATTACTTTGGGTCATACCTGTGTAATCAATTTAACATAACATGGAAGTCCAAGAGACCCATGGATGAAGTCAAAGAGTCATGTAAGTCGAACAATAATGAGGGAAGTCGAATAGTCACAAGGGTCAGTTTGACCCTTGGCTATATATACCCCTCATTTGTACATGCAAAGGACTTTTTCACCTTGGCTCCTCCCACATAGCCTTGAGAGTCTGTAATCTTTTCTTTGAGGAGCAAGTAGTGTTTCCAACACCCCGCTATCAGGTTTAGTGATGTAATGGTGTACAAATGTGTCTTGGAACTTCCGCTTAATTCAGAAGCCTATTAACAGGCCAACACATTTTCGCACATGTATTGTATTCGTTTGTAAGACTATTCTTTGGACACTTGTAATGCATGTTGCTTTAACCTATATTAAGGCAATTGAACTATTCGGTTGTTTTAGTACATATGTTGTTGGAAATTTGTTGTATCAGTTGTTAATGTTGTCTCGCCCGTGTGAACTATTCAGCCTGACACTCAACAAATTCATTCTTGTAAACTTGTTGGAACGATTGTCGGACTCGTGTGGACTATTCCGTTGGGTGTTGTACATGCTATCTACTCACCTTGTGTTTGTGATTGTTGCATTCGTGTGGAATACTCTGCCGGAAGTCATGCATGTCTTGTTATGTTGTGTGTCTCTAACAGAGTTGGGATTATTCCCTTTCGGCTTGCGACTCACTTTCACCCTCTCCCTCTGTAGTGAAAGAAATTTGACACAAGTGACACTAAGCACTCACTAGGCACGCAAACCTCGTTGTTTGAAGACAAAGTAAACCACTCTCGTATGCTGAAAAGAAAGAGCTAAGGCAAATCTTTAAGATAATGGAAACCAGGCCATCATACTGGATGGGACTCCTACACCAAACGGTGTGAGGTCTAGTTGGGACTTCATACCAAGGAGATCCCCTAAATGTTGGCGGGTCCAACACCGTCAACAAGAAGATATGCTATAATGGCATGTTTTATCTTGTCCTGTCTTGTCATGTTTAACATTTTGACTCAATCAAATTAGATAAAACCCAACTTAGATCCATCTTAAATCTAGATCTACCAAGTGATGGGCGGTGTCAAATCTCTTGAGGTAAAAACCTCTTTTAGAGTGAAAAGAGATTTGATCCCTCTCAACACTTGGTAAATCCAGAGTTAGTATGGATCTAGGTTGGTTAGGTTATTAGTGACTTTAATTTTTAGTGAGTTTATTTTCTATCTACCTCAACTTTCCAACTTGTTGAAGAGAGTTCATTTGGACAGATTGTGCACAAATGACAAATAACATTTGGTATAAGTTGTGCAAGGAATGAAATGAAAGGAACGAAAGGAAATGAAACACACATATATAAATAGAATAGAGAGCATAATAATATAGTGAACACCCAACTTCTATTAATAAATATTGTAGTAGTTCATATTGTAGAACATAACCTAGCTAAAATGGTGGTAACTATATCTAAAGAGAGAGATGGCGGTGACACACATTCAAAAAATATATTGCAAGAGGCCGAAAGAATGAAATTTTAACATAATAAAGCACCCTAGAGTTCAAAAATCATAATCCTAGAAGATGAAGCACCAAACCGTTTGTGGTCCTTGATGTCTTACTTGGTACATCAACTTCCCTAGGACACAACTTTTGCATACAATTTATGTTTGGGGTGCATAGTAGCTTGTTGGAAAGAACTATCCAAAGACTACAAATTTTTACTAGGGCTAGGGTATGCCATGTAAATCCCTATCCCCCTCAAATTTACAAAAAGAATTGTTTAGATCCTCAGAAAGGCCTCGAAAATTTGGTACCTAAAAACCATGGAAAATCTGCCAAGAAGATAAAATCGTGGAGTTAGTGGAAGAGGTGAGTGGCCATTGATATCCACTTGGAACAACACTTGTATGCATAAATGACATGTTAGTTCATCTTCCAAGGTAAGGAAAAATCTTCAAGATTTGAGGAAATATTTTTCACGTTGACATGTGGTAAAGAAGTTAAATATAAACTTTCCTTTCACTTCTCCCACTTTCCATGTCATAGATTCATAGCCCCCATTTTGCTCGTAACAGGTCATTCCCATGTGCACTTTTCCATTCATATAATTTTTCCATGTAGATATAAGATGGTGACATGACTTAACATTTCAATTTTAGGAAGAAACTTAAAAATTCTACTAAAGCTATGCCTTTATCTTTCTCTAGTTTGGCCTTGACCTTGGATTTTGTGTGCTAGGAACATGCATAAATAATTTATAATATTTACATCATGGGTTATATTTTAAACTTGACCCACATGAATTAACACACATCAAACTAACCTCATTGGCCCAACGATTAAACCATTTGATTGGATATATTTCATGAATCAAAATTGAGGTACTTAATCACAATCCCTTTTTTTTACAATTTTGTTCCTCCATATCTGTTGATTAAACTTAGAAGTGTGGCATAGGTGGTCTCCCGTTTGGACCTAGTTTTATTAACTTCCAAATTTAATGTAGGGAATTAAGGGTTTCATGTGATGTGTTAATTGATACACATGCAAGTGAATAATGATCTGATGTATAAATGAAACAAAAAATGCATTAGTCACATGTGTATAAATAAGAGGTAAACAATAAAGAGAATGGAGAGTTGTCAACCATCCATGATGAATTAATAACAAAAAATATACTTCTTAGTCATCTAAATTTCAAGTATCTTCTCCCCTCAACTCTATGAAAATGTGACTTGTTTATGACTATTATATATCCATCTTAACTTCAGATCTATCCAACACTAAGAGGGATCAAATCTAGGATTAAGATGGATCTACTACTAGTCTCTCTCTCTATGTATGTGTGTCATGTGTGTGTGTATTCTCCAAAAAAAATTGTGTTGTTCTCTTTATCCACAAAATTAAATTGAAACATAGTGCTTACTTAAGCAATGATTCTTGTAGTCTAGAAAAGGTCAAGTGTGATAGATCCAAAGGGCCTTCCAGAAAAATTGGATGATCCAAATATCACTTATAAAAAATAACCACATATTTTCTAATCTTTAAGGAACATGCCTAATAGATATACAAATATTATTAACCCCCAAAACTAAGCTTAATAAACTATAATTAGAATTTATACATGCCACATAGCCCAAAAGAAGGAATATTTCACCTCATACAACTTAGCCATAGGAGATGACACATAGATAAAGAAGGAGAATGATTACTTGTGCTTTCTTCTAAGCCCATCACTTCACATTTTGGAGTTAGGCGGAGAAGAGGGAGGACATAACACCTAAGAAGCACTCACTATGCAATATAAACGACCTTGCAAATAATATTGATCACCACTGTTTCATAATCAAGGAGTATAACTTTTTTCTTATCGGGGTGTTTGGGGATAATACTCAGTATCTCGAGACTAGAACTAGCTCAAGAATCATGCAACTTAAAACAACCAAATCAATTGGGAAAGAATTTACATATACAATAATTACAAAAGGTCACCAAATAAATCAACCCCCAAAGATTATAGTCTCGGTCGCATGACATTGACCTTACCAACCATGTAAGAGATTGTATCCACATTGCCTTAGTAGCCACAACCATTATTTCATAATAATGAGATTATTAATCCTCACATAGTGCTCATCATCAAGGATACCTTATATAACTAAACCTAATTATATCTATAACATCATTTATCTATTGACACCTCTTGATCTAAGGCCTTACCATTGAACTAAGCCTTTATAGATCCCAAATACCACTTTTCCTCACTTTGATTTCTCCACAATAGAACCCTCAACCCTATCCTATCCTTTTGAGTGATACTTTCCCATTGCATTTGCATATTGATCACCTTGACTCAATTCTTATGCACAACTCAATCCAATACCAAAATATTATTTTCCTGATCCAAGCCCTTCAATAGAGCTTGCATGGAACTTTCATCCACCATAAACTTTGCTTGGGTTTCTTTTGGTAGCAACTCCTTTAAGCATTTTCATTTCCAAACCATGTCCTCCAGTCTTAAGGAACTCATTTGCAAGTGACCATTACTAATAAAAAATGGCATTCAAACATAAGGTTATTGTAATATAGGATTTGATGCATATCACCACCTCCTTCATATAACCCCTTCCTTTGTCCTAACCTTTTAATGGGTATTGTAAATCACAATTATGCTATCAAATCTTTGTATATCTCTTTATCCTTTTGAAATGTGAAATTTATAACATAGTCTAATGCACACTTTTTTTAATTTGCTATTGTAAAACTATAATTTAAGCATGAGGATTAAACATTTCATGTTGGTTGTCAAGCATTACATTCAACAATTGATCCCTACAACAATTAACCTATCATTAGGAGATTAAGTTCAAGCATTACTTCAATTTCATTGACGAGTTGATTAATAAGTTTCTTTATAGTAATTTATAGCAAAATTTATGGAGTAATAAGGAGAAATACCTATGATCTTGTTTAATTTGGTCCAATGTGGTTTCTCTTTAAAAATTGGTTAATTAAGCATATTGTGTCTCTCCTTTATATTTTTCTTGCAAAAACTAGATTTTTATCCTTCTATTCAACTAGGAATAGCCTATCCAACTCCCTAGCTCAAGAAAACCTTGGGGTTTCCTAACCCTCCATGCCCGAAGTTTCAAGAACAACAACTAACCCACAAAACTAGTATTCCAATAGTTATGATACTTCCAAACAATGTCATTTTGTCAAAAGAATAGTTGAGTCACAATGTATTTCTTCTGATATAAATTTACTACCATGTATCCTCTTCTCTCCTTTTCCTTATCCCATTTCCATCACCCTTCCCATTGTCTCCTCAACTACCCTCATTAAAGGTCATCAACCCCTTCTTCTATATTTTTTGAAAAAAGTTAATTAAAATAAATATTAAATGAATTATTCAAAATAATTAAAACATAGTTGCAAAGTCTTTCTTATCGTGCCTGCTTATAACTAAAATTTGAATGTTTTCCCCAAAATTCATGGCAACCCACCATACTCATTTAATACGTGATATCCGCTGATAAATCAAGTAAAGGAGGATATTTAATGCTACTAGATATTTACATATACATTTTTGCTCCTCTATTTATGTGGATTGAACTAGAAGTGTGGCATAGGTGGTCTCCCCTTTGGACCAGGTACAACATTAAAGGTTGTATCTGGTATGTTAATTGATGCACATGCACATGAATAATGATGTGATGTATAAATGAAACAAATAAGACTTTGGTAACTTGTTGCACCGAGAGACCCTCTACATCTCAGTATAGGGTAGATGTGTTAGCGTTAAATGTGAGATGTTAGATGTGTAGGCATTAGATGTGAGATGTGAGATGTTAGATATTTTTTAAATTCATTTTTTTAAATATTGTAATTATGTTTTTTATTAATAAAATTACGAACAATTTTTTAGATAAAAGAAAATATAATATACATATTGCATTAAAATATATAACATATAAATAGTACTTATAAATTAACATCCATTTTACCATATAAATTAAAATAATGATTTTGTAACCATCTATAAATTTAATTAATAAGCCAATAAAAACTTAATATTTACAATATGACAAGATTTTTTGTCACTAATATTTACCATGGATATTATTAACTTATAAATAGTTTTTTTTACAATAACATGGGCCAGTAAGAGAAAGATAGAGAGAGGGAGGGAGAGAGGGAGAGGAGGGAAGAAAATCATAATACCATGGTTTATCAATACCATGGGTCATCTAGGCTTTTGATTATTATGTTATGGATCTAGGATTTTAATTATTTTGTTACAATATCATGGGCCAATACCATGACTTATTGCGCCGAGAGGCACTCTACAACCCAGTATAAGGTAGATGTGTGAGCGTTAAGATGTGAGATGTTAGATGATAAACATTAGATATGTAGGTGTTGTATGTGAGATGTGAGCTGTTAGATATTTTTTAGATTCAATATTTTATATTGTAATTTTGTTTTTTATTAATAAATTACGAACAATATTGACAACAAGAACCCTAACGATTCTCAGAACCTCTTTTATTCTCCTCACATCTTCTTTCCTATCAATATGTAAATGTTCTCATAATGGAGTCAATGACTATGCTGAGATCAATTAAGGATGTGCTAGGCAGTAGGCATGAGAGAGTAGTGAGGAAGTTCAAGAGTCATGAGGGTAGGTCAAAGGTTATGGTAGGTGAACAATCACCTCAACTCTATAAATTTTCCCTCATGCCTCATTGGAAGGGAACTTTTAGCACTTGAGTCAGGGATAGGATTAGATAGCTGATTTGTGCTTAAGATCTAAAGGCACTCAACTCTTGGCAGCTAGTAGGGTGAGCTGTAGTGAGGCTAGGGTTTTTCATTAGGCAATGGTATGAGCAACCCATGTTCCATTGTTGGGCTTTGACAAATTGCAAGATATGTACTTGAATTTGCAACAACATTAATAAGATGTTCTTCATGTTTGACACTAATTCTCATGCTTACTCATGGTGGCTGCATCAGTTGTCTAATATATTCACTATATTTGTATGTGTGTTTTCATACACGTAATATGTTATGGACAGGTTCATAGTTGTTGCATGTATGTTTGCTTTTGAATCTGTGTTTGCTCATTTCTCACCATGTTGGTGATTTATTGTGAACTAATTTGCAATTTAACCTATGGCTTATTCGTGTTCATGTATGTTTGATTAGGTTTTGGCTCACTGATCCTTCTCATAACATACTCCTTCTTATTGTTGTTGTGACTTGCTTGTACCACTTTCTGTAGTTTGGCAATCTTGGGCTGACTTTGTTTCATTGCATGGGCATTTCATTCTTGTCCTTCCTCTGACACCTTTTCATTTGATAACCAAGAGTGAAAACATTCATTGTGGCAGCCAAGCCCACATACCGGATGGGGCTCCTAACCCAAATGGTGTGAGGTCTAATTGGGACCTCATATCAGGAAGACCCCCTAACTGTTGGTAGAGTCCAACACCATCAACAAACCCTAACATTGAATTGAGGCTCCACAATTCCAAAACACCACTTTGCCTCACTTTTCATTGTTCTACAATAGAGCCTTCAACCCTATTCTACCCTTTGAGCGATCTTTTTCCATTTCATTTTCATACCAAACCATATTGATTCAACTCTTCCCCGCAACTCAATCCACTACCAAAATATTCTCTGCCCAATCCAACCCTTTTACTACCCCTTGAATGAAACCTTCATCCACTATACACTTTACCTTGGTTGCCTCTGGCACTGACTCCTTTGAGAGTTTTCACTTACGACCATATACTCCCTTCTCAAACAAATCATTTGCAAGTGACCATCACTAGTACAAAAATGACATTCGAATTGAAGGTTATCATGATCTAGGATTTGATGTATTTAACTGTCTCTAACTTGTAACAACCTCCTCTATTCTAACCCTTTAATGGGTGTTATAAATTACAATTATTCTAACAAGTTTTTGTTTATCTTTTCATCCTTTTGAAATGTAAAATTTATATCATATCCTAATGTACACTTTTTAAAATGTGCTACTATAAAACTACAATTTAAGCCTAAGAATTAAAAATTTCATGGTCGATGTCAAGCATAACATTCACAAATTAATTCCTACAAAAATTAAGTTATAACTTGGAGATTAAATTTAAGCATTGGCTTCTATTTCATTCACGAGCTAATTAATAAGTTAATTTACAACGATTTGTTTAACAATTGGTAGCAAAATTTATAGAGTAATAAGGATAAATACCTACAATTTTGTTTGATTTAGTCCAAAGTAGTTCCTCCTCAAATTTTGCTTGATTTAGCATAGTGCAACAATCTTTTAGATTTCACTTTCCCAAATTGTCTTTTTATCCTTCTATTCAACTAGGGACAACCTATTCATCTCCCTATCTCTAAAAAAACTTGGGCTTCCTAGCCCTCCATGCTCAAAACTCGAAGAACAACAAAAAATCCACAAAAATATCCCCACAATTATGATAATTCCAAGTAAGGCCATCTACGCAAAATATAGTCGATTCCTAATGTTTTTCTTCCAAGATAGATTGATCACCTTGCATCCTTTCCTCCACATGTCCATTCCCCTTCCTAATATCTCCTCAACAACCCTCATTAATGGTCACTGACATCTTCTTCTAGATTTTTGGAAAAGGAAAAAGTTAATTAATAAATACTAAGTGAATTACATAAATAAATTGGTATTCATGTACCAAACTTTCCTTTCAACTTTTGTATGCTTAAGAAAATCATTGTCATCATTAATAACATAAAAAATTAAACTCATATACTAATTTTTGCATATAGGTAAGTCCACATGTCATCACAATATAGTTCTATCAATTTAGCCAAGTTTAATAGATAATAAGCAAAGGAATTACACTATAAGTCACACCATAATTTATCTATTTTAAATCCAAAAAGTGGGGTATTAAACTTCCTCCAAGATTATTTCTTTTGACAAGCCTCCATAAATGGACATCCTTACTAGGATTATTTGCACCTCTTCACAAACTAGGGTTTCTGGTGTTGGGTATTGATATAGTTATGACTTATCATCAATAGCACACAAAACCCTCTCAAAGCAATAATGAAGTAGTGAGCTCGACAATCTAAACCAAATAAATAACTTCTTGTAGGGAAACACTCAAGTTGTATCCACCATTCCACTGCTTCAACACTAGCCCTCAATTTATGGAAAACTAAGGGCCTTTTTCAAAACAAGGACTTTAACAAAAAAATCTCAAAGGGAAAGGTGAAATCCTCATTACAGTGGAGAGATTTTGATCTTTGCTTTCACAATCACATTCGGGCTGAGCCAATGTATGTAATTAGGTTGGGGATATTGTATTTTGGCCCAGTAAAGTACCCAATCAATGTTCTCTAAGCCAATTCCTTAGCTCCATTGATAAACCATTCACCTAACAAATAAAAATTGAGAGACTCAATTGAAGGCATAATTTTGGATCTTGCTTCCATATAAACGTTAAATCAACCTCACTATACTTTTCATCTTTTTCCATCCCTTCCCCAAAGAAATACCATCCTCTTATATATACTTGTGTGTGCATGTGTTGGGTGGGAGGCTCATATTATTTCTTCTTCTTATTATTATTATTATTATTTATTTTTCTTTTTTATTTGAAAATGAATATGAAACTTGTTTTTTATTTGTTGACCACATAAGCATTACACAATAGGATTGGTGTTACAATCTCTTCCAAATTATGTTGTATAGAGCACCACTCAATGTAATGAAGTGGGAGATAAGGATACTTTGAAAATATGAATATAGAAATGATTTATTTAAGCTAGTGACATTCTATCCAAAGTTCTATTTAGAAAGAGGCATGGGAATTATCCTTAGTCGCTAGTTGGATTGAGGGCACAAGACCTACCCATTTATCATAAACAGAGGGGTGCAAAAAGGGAGTGGCTAATTTTTTGGGTGGAATTGATCCCTTAACTAGTTCCACCTACTTCACTACTTGGTGATGTGTTGGCACTGTATCATTGGCTTGTTTTCCCTCGGTTTTTGGTTCAGGGGAACATTAGCATGGGAGAACATTAGTTTAGTACTTAAAACCCTTCCATAGAAGGTGTTTAAGACTTGAGAACATGTTGTTTATGAAAAAATTGTTTATGTCACATACATGCTCTAAAGCAAAAGTTGGATTGCAAGAGCACAAGTGAGGAAGATTACCATCAATTGTGAGAGATTTTGTGGACACTACTCTTAATTTTAATTTTTATTTTTTCCATGAGATATGTCTTTATATTCCACATGAGGAATGTACACATTTTTGTCCTCGAGGGTCTGCTTAAACAAAGAGCTTGAAGCCATTACAAGAAATACTCATTATGAGCTCAACATATCACATGCAAGAATTGAACTCAAGCAAGGAGGATAAGAACATTTTTTCCAACCACCCAAGCTAAACCCAATTGACACTACTCTTACTTATGTCTATGATGTAAAAGAATGAAAAAGGTTGAAATGTTATCCATATATTGTTGGAGTGTTACATACAAGGCCAAACAAATGGGGGAATTCAAGAAGATACACAATATTGTTTTTTATTATTATTATGACAACTTGTTAGGATGCAAATGTTTGAGAAGATACCCATGCTATTAGATTTTCATTGTTGTGACAACCTATCAGGTGTTGAAAAATGCAGCAAGAAATTCTCAATTTGACTTGTCTTGATTAAATTGAGAAAATTCATGTTTTCACATCAACAGACAAATTGGATGATGTCAAGCTGTGTGACATGGCTTGTGTCACCGAGTTTACTTAGTAAATTCGAGTTGGAGGAGTTAGAGTTTATTTAGGCATTTGTGATTGCTATTTTGTAGCAATCAAGGTCAGTTATCTCAAGTTGTTTTCAGTTAAATTAGTTCCAACTTTTGGAGGAACTAGTGGAAGGTCCGTTAAGCAGTGGGAATTCAGTCAAACTTAGTGATCATCTAGTTAACTGATCAATCAACCCAAAATAGCTAGTGCATGTAGAGAATTCGAGTTACCTAGTTGATGTGGAGATTTTAAGACAATGTAACATCAGTTGTAGACTAGTCTTGAGTGTGCAAGTATTACATGCAGTTAGATGACTAGCCTAAGGAATTGCGCAATTCAATTAGAGGAATTTCCTAAATAATAGGGGCTAATTCCTCAAGGAACAACACAAGGAAATATGAGCTCAAGCCTATGCAAAATTTGACTAAGTCTGGGTAGGAGGTCTTCAGTGAGCAGAGAATGGGTTGTGCACTTGTAAGGTGAGCTTAGTTGAGAAAAGCAATTGTAATACATCTTTATTCATTTGATTAATGCAAGCAAGCATTGGGGTTTTTAGCAGATTGTTTTCCCCAGATAAAAATACTTGTTGTATGTGTGTTATTTCTTCTTGCATGTCTGAGATTTTTGTTCTAAATTGTGAATTAATGTTCGCAGAGAAGTAGAGTAGGTTTGTGTCTTGTGATTTTGATTAAAACTTCATGAGCGGTTGCAAATCTACAACCTAATTTCTACATTAGGATGTAGGAATGATGGATAAGAAAGATAATAACAACATAGAAAGATCACTTGCAAAGTTGCTTCTTTTATAACATATTGACTCATATGATTTCAATAATTAGGGATACCATAAAGTGAAAACACAACTCCATGGATCACCTTATTGACTAGTATGATTTCATATGTAGAGAAGAATAAAGTGGGAATACGAGTATAACGTGGCATATTTTACTTGTTACGATGTAGCAAGGTTGAGTGAAAATGGAACTAATGACCTTTTATTTATGGGTATATTTTCTTAACCAAAAGACCATATTGGATCTTCAAAAAGGTATCCACATCAATGATATCTTATTCTTGTAACAATTTTTTTTTTGAACAAGGATGAAATTTTGATATCTTACTTATGTTGCAACATCTTGTTGCAATGTGAAAATGTCTAAGTGAGAATCTAACTCACGACCTTATACATGTGCACATATCTCCCTAACTAAAAGACCAAATTGAGCTACCCATATTGACAACAAAGGAACATTAAGAAAAAATGGAATTCAAAATCCTTTTTCTCTCCCCTTCACTAGTGGAATCTTGACTTTTTGACAAGTGGACCACATTATTGGTTCACCCAATGAACATAAATAAAAAATGGAACTTAAACCACCCCGCCCCCCCTCTAAATAATGTAACCCTACCCCTCAAGGAGAATATTACAATATTGCTTACTCCTCAGATAAGTAGACTTCAAAACTAGTTCACCTAAGGATAATGCTCCAACCAACTCACAAATGACTACCCAATATATTGAATTGTTAACCTAAGATTGGCTAGCACTAGGTACTAAAAGTATTTTTTTCATGACAGTGGTATCAACCAATGAACATAAAGAAAAAATGGAACTTAAAAACTACCCCCCCTTCCTGCCTACCCTCCTCCCCCTACCCTCCCCCTTCTCTCTTTAGATAATGGAACTCTACCCCAAGAGGAGAATATTACAATATTGCTTACTCTTGGGGTAAGTAGACTACATAGCCGGTTCACGTAAGGATAATGCTCCAACCAACTCACAAATAGCTACCCAAGTTATTGAATTGTTAACCTAAGATTGATTAGCACTAGGTACTATGTTTTTTTCATCATGATAGCGGTATCCCAACCCATATAAAAAACATTACGATAATTCTTGATTCTTGAACAAACAAATAACATAAATAATTTACTCAAAGATAATACTACAACCAACTTACTAACTATTGCCAAAAACATTGAACCAATAACCTTTTCCTCTCAAAAGAGAAGAAAATGTTAATAGAAATCAATAAATTTCAATAACCTTCCCATAACTATCACAAGCCCAAATAATTTAATACCCTTATAAGTTAATTTAAAGGGTAAACCACTCCCACTCCGTCAAGAATGTTGCTTCCTTACTCCTTGTGAGGTGAGCACAAACCTAGATAATACCTTAATAATATTGTGTATTGCCAAAAAAGAAACATGCTTTAGCTCATCCAAACTAGCAAAACCCCCATCTTTTATTGTTTATGCATATCTAGAAACCCACACCTTGCCATTTGACCTGCTAGCCGATTAGAAAATTTTAAGTCATTACCAAGGTTGAAAAAACACAAATATAATTCCACCAAAGTCCAATGACTTAAAACCCACTCAAGAGCTCCCCTCTTAAGGTCAAACCCGACCACGGATCCATGTCTCACACAACACCAAATCACAAGTTAGCCACATACAATGGTGAATTTTACTCTTCCTAGTTAAAAAAAATCAAATTAAAATCTTTAATTAAAATATTTATGTTCTCATTATTTTTTCTAGTAAAATGACAACTACAGCATCTTAAATAAAAGTAAAAATGAGACTTGCAACCTTTTACGTGTAAACACATTCATTTTAACTGAATGGTACGCTGGACGATATCTCTGTCGGTGAAAATTTGCCAACTGTAGAGTCACTTTTCACTTATGTCGGTGCAAATATGTCAATGTATACGAGAGTGGCAGTGGTTTAATAGTCAAGATTTAAATTATTTCGATATTAAGATATTTATTATTAATAGGGACAACGCACTGAGAATGAGTCAAGATTTAAATTGTGTCGATATTCTTCACGGCAAGTGTATATAAAAGATATTTATAATAAATATCTTTCTTTCGATATAAATATCTATCTCACGAGGTTACTTCATGAGCAAGTTCTTTTTATCCCAACCTAACAGAGCAGTACCATCGACTCAGAGTTCACAAACACACAAGCTAACCTCGGTCATAACGAGCGAGTAATCCGAGGACCTTGGAATTAATGACAGGTAAGGTAGATATTAAAACAACTATAGACTTCGTATTTCTATAGTGGTTGGGGTGTCGATGGTTTATGCGCCTTGATTAATCTATGGGAGAGGAAAAACTGTGGGCACGTGATGAAGTTAAAAGCAAACACTGACCACTGAGTCTGATATTTGTTCTCTATTTAGCATGCAAGCAGCCAAGTGGAGCTCAAAGCCCACGAACTTGTAGTCTACGGTTAGTATTGAGTGTAACCTGACTTGCTTTGGTATTTGTATCTATATTTCTTTGGCCACATGCACATAAGCTAGGCTTTTCTCTATTTATTTGTGCTTTCGACACACTCTTTCGAAGTTTTGAAGGGAAAAACTTTGTCTTAGTGTATTTTTGCAGAAGAGATGGCGTCCACTGCTTGTGTTGTAGAACGCATTGGAGTTCCCAAATATGGCACCTCATTTGCTGCCGGTTGCCCTGCGCCTTTGCCGGTCTTCCATGGTGCCAAGCTCGGCTCCGCCCTGCGTGTAGATTTGGCCAGATCGCACCGGGTTTCCATGACCGCGACGCTGCCTCCCAAGGCCAAGTAAGTACTTTAATTTCTTAAACCCTAAGCTGGTAATATTGAATCATAGGGTTGCATTTTTAATACTTCCGATTAAGGATTGCGGATCGTCTGTTCGACATTCAATGTCGAGAATGTGTTACAATTTTGCTAAGTTTATTGAATGTTTTGATTGCTTTTCCTTTTTACGGAGGAAGATTTCAATGCTTTGATAGCATTGTGGATATTAGAGAAGATGTTGCTATGTTTTTAACTGCCGAGATGCTTATTTTGCGCTGATCGGCTTCATAGTTTGTTTCGTTATGGCTCTGGTACCTGCCTGATCAGGATTTTAGCGTCTTCCTTAGGATACATTGTTTTTACCAGCAAATGGCGATCACATATTTTCAAGATTTGGTTATTAGTCTTCAGCATGTCTGGCCTTAAGCGGCCGCTTTGCAGGCGTTGCCATTTAAACGAACTATTCAGCAATTTCGTGCGCTCGTAGCTTCTTTAAACTCCGACGAACTTATTGTTATTTTTTCAGCACAATACAAATTAAAATAAAATCGCAAAAATCGCATTCAGGATTAAATCGTTGCAAGGTTTAGATATGAAGGGAAAATGTTGCCTCTTCTAGTATCCTATCCTTTTTGTTAAGGAAGATCGTTAGAGAATTTTCGTTTACAATATCGACCTCATGGCAGATTTGCTCATCGTCTTCTGCATGTCTGGTCTTCAACAGCCGCTTTGTAGATGTTGTTATTTCAACAAAATAAATCAGCAATTCGCTAGTTCTTATCGGTTCTTTAAGCTCTGTCTGTCATTTTTCCGGCACAGTAAAGAGATTTATGTAAAATCATGGAAAAAAACCCTACAAGGTAGAAACATAAAACGAAAAAGTTACCCGTTTTGGTTTCTGTCATTCGTCATTTTCTCCTTTTGTTAAGGAAGATCGAATTTTCCTTTTTTCTCTAACTCAGGCCAGATTTACTCGTCTTAAGCATGTCTTGTTTGTTTTGAGCAGCCGCTTTGTAGGTGGTGCTGTCTCAACAAAATCTTGGGCAATTTGATTGTGTCAGTTCTTTAAACTTTCTCTTATACTCTACTGTCAGTTTTCTAGCACAGTAAAGAGGTTCACTATTTGGATAAACTAGTTATAAGGTGGCCCAAGGGATGTTGTTAAACATGTGGATGGCAAGTTCCTGAGTTGATTCCACCTCAATGAAACTGGGAAGGATCCCTTGGGTTTCCTTGGTATCCTCTTGTGGTTTTACTCGGAAAAAATTGGTTATAAGGTAGATATTTAAACAAAAAGTAGAAATTAAAAAAATGTCTCTTTGGAATTACAAGGTAGATATGGAATATCAAGAAAAAGACTATACGAATACCTCAAAGCCATAGGTGAACAATGTGCTAGCAAATTTGCTTCTGGAATTTTCACTATATTTCCGTTTAGCTCCTTATATTATGGTAATTTTAAATACTGTGCTGTCCAATTTTTCTTTTCTATTTTTATCCTTGCATTCATTGTGCACCGACTCTTGTGCTGAGTTAAATACAGTGATTTTCATTACCTTCAAGTTGCTTTACCATAACATTGTGCCAAGGTATCTTAGTCATATGCTTTTGAGTGGATATTACCTTCAAGGATTCTTTACCCTGCAGGGAGGCAGATTGGGATTTTGGCCGTCTCTTGCTGGCTATAGTCCACATATCAGCGTGAAGGAGTAAAACAGCGCAGTGAATTTTGGTTTGATAATTTGTCTTTAATGTATTCCAAGCTTGTAAACTAACCCTTTTGAAACATTGTTGACTGACAATGTCTGTCTTAACCTTTTATTGTCACTCAGTTCTTTACCTTTCAAGCAGGTTGCATTGCTGATTTTGTATTTCTAAAAATGCCATGGTCTTACCAACATCATCTCTTCCCATATGAAAGTATGTCGAGGAACAGTCTGAACGATACTCTCTCTTTAGAGTCTGAAAATGGGATGGTCTTATCAGGATCTCTTTTTGATCAAGAAAAGTACATTCTATATGATTATCAGAAAATGTGACCAAGGTGTCTGGTCTCCATACAAACTACTTCTAAACTCCATTACCCTCGAGTCTCTTACTTTTCACTGCTCTTGTATCTTGATTTTGTGATTTGACATGACACGATCATTCCTCCTTTGTCCTCATTTCTTGTGTTTTTTTTCCATTTCTATGTTTTCGACCAAAAGCAACTTCCTTCTATGTGTATTATTTTTATTCTAATTGTTATTGCATGCAATCCAAGCTTGATAGTATTATAAATCATTGATTCCTAAAAACAATACAGTAGGATAGAAAGCCAAAACTTGTAGCCCGATAAACAATCTATGCTGCAAAGATGCAGGATACATAACAATGCTCTAGAAACCATACCAGAGATAGATCCTGGGGATAGGAGACAACCAAAACCGGCGATACTTGTAATAACTGAGAAGCATGTGCTTTTAGAAGAAAAATCTGAATAACAGGTTAATGAAACATACCAGGGCCTGTAGTATGATCACTATGTACCCGGAAGAGAGAAATCCTGGATTTGATGCGTTTCGTTCCCCACTGTTATGTTCCCCATTCTGCATGCAATCTTTGCTTCGTCAGTTTTCCCCAGGATTACCATGTTATCATGGAGATCACCCTTGTTAACCTCCAAAGGAAGCTCTGAACAAGGTAATTGGTTCTCTGTTTTCCATAAATTTGTGACACATACTAAACAAAAATTTGACTCCTAGAGTAGAACATATAAGAGCCAATTTTTTAGTTGTCCTTTTTGGTTCCATCATGGTCACAAAATTTATATTCATAAGATTTGAATATGCATATTTCTGCCCAAATGTTCAAGTTGTTTGCCAACTAACATAGATCAATATTAACCTAGGATCAATCAAGAGTGAGTCTAGAAGAATCAAAGGCCTTCAAAAACCTTCAGGTTGGCTTAATACGTCTTGTGATTCATTGAAGTTTACTAGGCCTGTATCTATCTATATATATATATAGCTCAGGATCTCCCTTCCCTTAGCTGTCAAGCACCTTTCTTCTCTTGACATAAATAATGCTTAAGTTATCTCATTATGAAACTCTTTCCTATTTTGGGATGCGAGATCAGCTTGAATTGCAAGTGCCGATTTTTATTTTTAAATTTTTGCCCTTTGTTTCTCTGTAATATGTTATAATACAGAAATTATCTTTGCATCTTTTGTTCAAAGCGACTCATTGTATTATATCCTCAACATTATATCTTATTCTTAATATAAATATTTTCTTTCTCTGAGCCTGTTTATCTCGATGAGATATTGCGGTTTTAGAAAATTTCAACTTCTAGTTTTTAGATTACATTTTTTGTAGTTTTGTGAACATGTTGAAAATTTTGTTTTTCTCATATCTTATAAATGTTAGTAGATGGTTATATTTTCAGTGGCCATGCTTCTGTATCCATCATATGTTGTAATTATAGCGTTGTCTTTTCTGGGAAAAGATGGATCACTTCTATTTAATTGCCCCGAATGTTGTGTTGAATATAACTATTCCTTTTCACCCCTGTGCCAAGAGTCTAGAGTCTCATCGTATAAAAACTTTGGAGGCATGGTAAAATGTGCTCACATATGCTAGCTCTCAAACTTTGAGACTTATTTTTTTATCGCAAATAAAGTCTGTACTTTGGAATGCCCGTGCCTTTCACAGTGTGGCTGTGAGGAATCCTTTCCTTTGCATAGCTGATAGTTAAAACTCAAGTTTCAGTGGAATGGGATTGATTTGGTGATTGCATTGATTACAGTAGAAATATTCGTGAGATTTTTGTGAAAGTGCTCCAAAGCCAAATAAGAAAGTGCTTCTCCCATCTTGTACGCATATTACAGCTAAATTAATTGAAAATATAAAAGCTACGGAAGAGAAACTCGAGACAAATTTTTAGAGCGTAAAAGGTTATTTTATCCATTTCAATTCAATCAAGTAGTGGGCTTGACTTTGCTCTTCTGATTCTTTTTATAGGTAGGGTCCCTGTCTTCTTTAGGCTGTTTGTATCTGGCATCTGCCCATGGATCAAGATTCAGATTCCCATTTAATTGTCATGTTTGGTGTAGTCATGACTCATAAGCAGATTATGTCAATCAGGGATATTGTGTAGAATGCCTGAACGTAATTCCCTCATGTAGCTCATTAATCATATTTTTAGTTCTTATGAACTAATGACTTGTGATTTCTAATATCAGTAGTTTCATTTTTCAGAGAAGTTGAAAGGATTAAAATCCAACCACGTGAAGTTCATGAGCAGGTGACTCATTCCATGCCACCTGAGAAGATTGAGATCTTTAAATCACTCGAGGACTGGGCAGAAGACAATATATTGGTTCATTTAAAGTCTGTTGAGAAGTCTTGGCAGCCACAGGACTTTTTGCCTGATTCTTCTTCTGAGGGCTTCTTTGAAGAAGTTAGAGAGTTGCAGGAGCGATCACTTGAATTACCAGATGACTATTTAGTTTGCCTTGTGGGAGATATGATAACCGAGGAAGCGTTGCCCACATACCAGACCATGCTCAACACCTTGGATGGTGTAAGAGATGAAACTGGTGCCAGTCCCACATCCTGGGCAAGGTGGACACGTATGTGGACAGCTGAGGAGAATAGACACGGTGATCTTCTTAATAAGTATCTTTATTTGTGTGGCCGAGTGGACATGAGACAGGTTGAGAAAACTATACAGTATTTGATTGGTTCTGGAATGGTAAGTGAGGACACAAGCATTTACAAAAATATGGTCGAAGTATTTTATTACATTTACTATTGGTGTCAACAGGCTGTGTGATTGCATTTTTTATGCTATTTGACTGGATTTTCTGTATTGCATGTTTGGAGCTCTCTGCACGATATTGTTGATGAATATTAGCTGACTTGACCTTTTGGCTTATTTAGGATCCGCGCACAGAAAATAGCCCCTATCTGGGCTTCCTATACACTTCTTTCCAGGAGAGAGCAACATTCATATCACATGGCAACACTGCAAGATTTGCCAAAGGATACGGTGATCTGAAATTGGCTCAAATATGTGGAACTATTGCTGCAGACGAGAAGCGCCATGAGACCGCATATACTAAGATAGTGGAAAAGCTGTTTGAGATTGATCCTGACACCACAATGTTGGATTTTGAAGACATGATGCGGAAAAAGGTTTCCATGCCTGCACATCTGATGTACGATGGGCAGGATAATGATTTGTTTGAGCACTTTTCAGCTGTTGCTCAGAGATTAGGGGTATACACAGCGAGGGACTATGCGGATATTTTGGAATTCTTGGTTAAGAGATGGAATGTGGAAAAAATAGAGGGTCTTTCGAGCAAGGGAAGGAAGGCTCAAGATTATGTATGCAAATTGGCACCTCGTGTCAGAAGGCTGAATGAGCGAGCTCAAGACAGGGCAAAACAAGGACAAACCTGCACTTTTAGTTGGATATTTAACAAAGAAATACCGCTGTAGAAGTATTTTTGTGCTAATGCTTATAAAAACTTTTGTACTACATTCTGTAGTATCAACTTCTTAGTGTCTATATCTAAGTTGTGCTTTCTGAAAATTATGATCATCCTTATTTGTGAAGCCAGGAGCCTTACTGGGTTTGCTGGATTGATAGCGCCTGTGGTCTTTTTGGATCAGTCAACTCAACGTGCACTACCTGCATGGGCCAGGTGCAGAGAAAAGACTAGGAAAGCTATGTTTTCTTTTACTCTATCTTCAAATAACCGGCCTTCTCTGGCCTTGAATCTAAGTACCAAGTTTGCCATTCAGGTTGTTTGAATCCCTTATTCTGTGAGAACTTCTTCTGCTTCAGATTGGATACGTGGTTTTGTAGTGATACTTGCATTTGGTAGGAAGGTTTAAGTGTCTGATTGGGTAGTTTGTCTGTATTATAGTCTTTGTTAAGATTTGTTGTTGATAGGCTAATGTTCTCTAATGTGCCATATGAAAGCACAAAAACTTCATATGCTTATCATCTGCTTCAGCGGATATTATGTAACCTTTACCTTGTTCAAATATCATTTGCATTTCTCTGGTAAGCATACATCTGTGTTGTGTATCCTTGAAAATATTTTGCAAGGCTTTTGGGATTGACTAAGAAAATTGAATATGCATTTTTCAATCAAGATTATTTACAAGTTTAACTTGCAAAGGAGTTTAACACACGAGAGATGATTGAAAAGATATACAAGGCAATGATTGTGGTACGAATTGGAATAGCCAGTTGCATGGAGGATTGCACAGCCAAAGTGACATAGAGTCAAAAGTTATAGGATTCCATCATTGCAAATAGAGCATGTACTGATATTTTAAACTGGCCCATTATCAGCAATAACATTTGTGGCATTTTTGTTGTTAGAAATAGTTGCATCTGATGAAATCCTTGGATATTATCTGTAAATCATGTCTCATCGTATAAACCCTTGTGAGGGGGCATATGTTTATCGAAAATGATGTCTCCTGCTTGCAAATTCAGTATATTCTATAGATAGCTTTTTGAATGAAATTATTTATTTGGGCACCCAAACATCTTGAACTAGGCAACATGAACAGTGCAGAAACCATACGATTGAGAGATTGGTACTCAAAATCTTGGACAAGGCACCAGGAGTGTTTATAACTGGCAAGAGTTTGGTACTTAATCATCTTGAACAAGGCAACATAAGTGCTTACAATTGTTGCCTTTCTTGCCTTTCTACTTGCAAGCGTGTAGCATAGTTGGCCCCGCTGCCTAAAACAAGATCATCAAGACCTGTATTTGTGTTTGTATTTGCACTTTTTTAATTTATTCTCAACGCAACTGTTCTGTGTAAAACAAACAATTTTACTATTATTGAACGATTGAACCAGTCAATTGATGCATACATAGCGCCAGAGGGATGCACGATTGTTTTTTTTTTGCCTATATGGTACAGTGACATTACACATCCAACTATCACCTTTAATAAAACCACTATATGCTTTTGCGTTCTGCATTATCTCACCACCTTCGCTTTGAAAAGTATAATGTATTTATTTCTCATGGATTGACATTGGTTTGAAAATGTGATAATTGGTGTTCAGCTGTTAGACATCCCCCAATTTGGATGATTAGCATTTATGTACCAAACTTTATCGTGTACAATAACCTCACATAAGCTCGCTGCCCAATCTCCGCTGCATAGCTTCGTCGAGATTTTCATTCTCGTGGATGTTTATTTGTATTATATTCATTCATTGGTTAGTATCTGCTTGCTACGCTGCTCTCATCTTCACGCTATTGGTCCAGCCATCGAGGTTAACTGTCTCAATACAATTTACAGACGCCATGAACACTTTCTTTCCAGCCTTGTATATCTATGTTTAAGAAAAATACAATAGTGTAAAGGGCTCATATACCGTCAACAATCGAAATTACAATCAATCGAAATTACAATCAAGATATAATGTAGAAAACATAGTAACTTGTTTATTTTACAGTTTAGCTTAATTGCACAAAGACAAAATTCCACTGAAATTGCAACGACCCCTTCCCCTTCTGAAATAGGGCAAGCCCTACAAGTTTAGATACCGAGTATCCTAGTTTGAATTAGGGCCAGCCTTACAAATTTAGATACCGAGTAGTTTGAATTAGGGCCAGCCTTACAAATTTAGATACCGAGTAGGGCAAGCCCTACAAGTTTAGATACCGAGTATCCTAGTTTGAAGTTCTGATGTTGGTCGTACACAAGCTCGTTATTGTTGATGAAGTTCTGATGTTGGTTGTAAACATGCTCATTATTGTTGATGAAGTTCTGATGTTGGTCGTAAACAAGCTCATTATTGTTGATGGTGACAACAGATGGGCAGCCAAGGTCTCTCCTCTAGCTCCGCTTCTTTCACGTTCACACTGCGGCGCACCGACGTGGGTGTGCTTCTTTCACGTCCACACTGCGGCACACCGATGTGGGTGTGCTTCTGTCACGTCCTCCTCTAGCTCCGCTTCTTTCACGTTCACACTGCGGCGCACCGACGTGGGTGTGCTTCTTTCACGTCCACACTGCGGCACACCGATGTGGGTGTGCTTCTGTCACGTCCTCCTCTAGCTCCGCTTCTTTCACGTTCACACTGCGGCGCACCGACGTGGGTGTGCTTCTTTCACGTCCACACTGCGGCACACCGATGTGGGTGTGCTTCTGTCACGTCCACATGGCGACATGGCAGTGCACCGATGTGGGTGTGCTTTTGTCATGTCCACATGACATGGCAGTGCACCGATGTGGGTGTGCTTCTGTCACGTCCACATGTCACCGATGTGGGTGTGCTTCTGTCACGTCCACATGTCAGTGCACCGACATGGGTGTTGCTTTTGTCACGTCCACACTGCCGCGCACCGACGTGGGTGTGCTTCTTTCATGTCCACATTGCGGCGCACCGATGTGGGTGTGCCTCTGTCACGTCCACATGGCAGTGCACCGATGTGGGTGTGCTTCTGTCACGTCCACATGTCAGTGCACCGACACGGGTGTGCGACGCTGGCAAGGTTCATCACCATTTTAAGAACAATTAATGATTACTACACCTACAATCACAATTATGCTTATTACAACTTCTTCATTCATTTTAGTAAGTCATGTGTGGAATCCATCATCAAAATGCGATATCAACAGTAAAGAGACCCAAACATGTGCCAAGAGAGTTCAGAAAAGAAGCTTGTATTATTTTCGGTATTTAGACATCAATGGGAGGTTGGCCCAATGTGGTCGCAACACTCTTTTTACAATACAAGAACCCCCAAGTTCATTACAACAACAATTGCAGTAAACACCTAAAATAGAATTTTGCTTGCCATGCTCGCCTTGGGCGGACGCATAGGCACATGATGCTACTATGTTGAACATAGGTTGCATTGCTCTCCCTGTGGGTCGCACTGCTCTACACACACTGCTTCTGAACTGCCCAGTCCACATCTTCGCACCTTTCTCTTGAACTTCTGTGAGCTGCCTTTGTTTCTCATTGGTAGGTTGAGTCGCTTTCTTGAATATATAGTTGTCCCACCATGTTCATTAACTTGGCGAATGCCCCTATTCTTCATTTGAGGCGACTCGACATTTTCGTGGGTGTCCCTCCCTATGTGGGTGCTCCCATGGGCTAACTTGCCAAAGGGCGTGCAGATGCCCCTTACCCGTGCTTTGCGTGCCTTGTCATTTCCATAATGCCCTTTCAGTTGCTTTACTTGCATGTCACGTCTTGTTGCTGCCCCTCGCCCTTGCTACTTGCTTCGCTCGTTGCATTGTTCACTTGCCATTGTGTCGCTTCACCTTGCTTTGGTGCCCCATGGCACAGGCGCGCCCACAGGGATACACTGCTACACTATGCACATACTTTTTCCCAAGTTGTGTGGGCGCTCTTTGACGTAGAGTGCTCGCGCCCCACCCCGTCACCCTTGTGTGACTTGGGAGCCCGCTGTTGCCAACTCTTCCTCAAGTGTCATGGGTGCCCGGTTGGGCACTTCACTTGCCTTGGGGTGGTGATGCTAACTCGAGGTCTTGATATCCTCCCTCACCTGGAGTCATTGTTGTCCTCGGTAATCCTATTGATCAAGTTAACTCATTATCAAATTGTGCAATCTCCTTTCATCTCCACAGTGAATCCTCTGTCTCCTAACTGCTTTCCTTCGGTGCATTCTTCCATCGCATGAAGTACTCCCTCTTCATTGTGCTCTCGACTCTAGTAGTTATGAGATCCAAGATCTTGTCCAAAACTAAGTCTGGTCGGTTTACGATCATGGTTGGTCCTCTTGGTGGCACTGCTCTCTTAGGATGATCTACATCAAGTCTACCCTTCTTGAGTTGAATGGTCCTTCATACTTCCTCATCAAAGATCTAGTTGTCCCTTTATTTCGCTGAAACTAATCTCCTATTATCTTCAGAAAAAACCATATCCCTAACTTCGAAGTGTGCGTCCCTCCTCTCCTTGTTTGCCCATTTCTTCATTTTGATCGCTGCTTTTGTTAGGTGCACTTACGCTAACTCCAAGGACTCCTCCCATGTTGTGAAGAACCGACTCCTCCCATGTTGTCAAGAACCTCTCTGCATGCAAACTCCTCACATATCCTCTCGGTAACACGGTGTATGGTGCGCTCGACATCCCACCCATTGACCGACTCGAATGGATTATACCTTATCGCTGAACTCTTCTACAAGTTGTTGCTGAACTACGCTACATCCAACAACTCAGGGCAATTCTTTTGATCAACCCTCACATAATGTCTCAAGTAGTCCAACAATGAGTTGATATGTTTAGTTTGCCCATTTGTTTGCAGATGGTAACTCGAACTATGCAACAACTACGTCTCGACTAACTTGAACAATGTGGTCCAAGTTTTCTTGTAAATCTCGGATCTCGGCTAGACACAATATTCAACTACGCTCCCCATTAATTCACGACATTCATGAAGAATAACTTCGCTGTCTTCTTGGCTCCACATGGAATCTTCGTTGGAATGAAGACAACATACTTGGAAAAATGATCAACAATGACCAAGATCCCATTATACCCTTGTACTTGTGGTAATTGAGTGAAGAATTCCATTGAAACACTCATCCAAGGTCTCTCCAGAATCAGCAAATGCTGCGACAACCCTACCTGTCTTTTGGTGTCCAATTTGTCATGTTGACAAATGGTGCAAGTGTGCACATACTCTACATCCTCTCTCATCTTCTCCCAAAAGTACCCTCTCTCCAACAATGCCAAATTGCAACACTGTCCTTGGTGGCCAGACCAAGGAGAATCATGGCACTCCTTCAAGAAGTGTCTCTTAAGATCAAATGACTTTGGAACTTAGAGACAGTGACCATAGAACAAGAGTCCATCTCGCAAAAAGAACTTCCTTGTCTTTCCTTCACTTGCTTCACAATGCTCTTCGCTTGAGTATCGATCTTTAGACTTGCACGAAGTCTACTATGCAACTCCTAACTTGTATGAACTTGACTCCCACTTTGTTCAGCACAGTCTTCTTCCTCCTCAGTCGTAGCGAACTATGCCATCTTGCTGAGGACATTTGTGACAACATTGAGTCTACCTGGCTTGTACTCAATAGTCATGTCAAATTCTGCTAAGAAGACCTGCCAACGAGCTTGCTTCGCTGACAAATTCAGTCGGCCTGCAAAGTAACTTGTTGCAATGTTGTCAGACTTGACAACAAAAGGTTTCTCAATCAAGTAGTGTTGCCATCACTACAAACAATGGATGATCGCAGTCATCTTCTTATGAATCAGATACTGTCGCTCTCTATCGTGCGACTTCCGACTCTCATATGCCACTGGATGTCCATTTTGCATGAGCACTCCCCCAATCGCAAAATCAGAGGCATCTGTGTGCACCTCAAATGGTTGCTCAAAGTTAGGTAGCTTAAGTATCAACGCTGTAACCATCCTCTTCTTCAATTCTTCAAATGCCTCGTGCCTTTTTTTTATCCGACTCTAACACTTGCCCTTGTTCAACAAGTCTGTTAGCGGTGCAGTGACCTTGGAGTAACCCTCTACAAACTTTTGTTGGTAGTTCATCATCCCTAGGGAGACTCTCATCTCATGGGCATTCCTCGATTCCTCTCAATCCTTTATCGTACGAACCTTGCTAGGCTCTATCCATATGTATATTTGACCTACCAAGTGTCCAACAAATGAAATCCCAGATTGAGTGAACATGCACTTCGACTTCTTCAAGAACAACAAATTCTTTCTTAGTGCTTCAAATACCAATGTCAAGTGCCTCTTTTGATCCTCCATGTTGTCATTGTAAACTACGATATCATCAAAGTATACCACTACCAACGGATCGAAATATGGAAACAAGACATCGTTCATCAACGTGCAAAACGTCGTAGGAGCATTGCACAACCCAAACGACATGACAAGGAACTCAAAGCTTCCATATCTCGTCACTATCGTTGTTTTCTTCTCATCAATCTCTGCGATCCACACTTGATAATACACGTGCCTCAAATCTAGCTTCGAAAACACTCGTGCCCTTGCAAGCTTGTCGAAACAATCCATTGCAAGTGGTAGTGGATATCTGTTCTTTATCGTTTGCTTGTTTAACACACGGTAATCACAAGACATCCACAACTCACTTGTGTCTTTCTTCTTTTGAAATAATACTAGAGCACCAGATGAGGACCATCAAGGATGTATGAAACTTGCATCCGCCAATTCCTTCAATTGGTACCTCAACTCTTCCAACTTCGGCCTAGACAACCAATAAGGAGGTTTCGCTGGTGGTTGCTTCCCTGACTCTAGCTCAATGTGAAGTACTTTGGACAATTCATCGGGCATCAGATTTGCATACTTTTCCAATACATTAGAGATTTTGGTTGGAACAGGCATCCCCATCCCATCATTTTCCCCGATCTTTCTAAGGACGGTCGCATATGTCTCAACATCTGATCTCTACATCGCCCTACTCATACTTAGTAAAGAAACATGCTACACCTTTACCTCCCTTTGCTGTTAGTGAAGAAACATGCTACACCTTTACCTCCCTTCGCTGTTGGTGGGTAGGCAAAGTCCGAGTACGTGCGCTGCAATCAACACAATCTCATCGCAAAACGAAACAATTACTTTGTTGCCTTTCAAAAAGCCCTGCCCCAATACTATGTCAAAGTCATTAATCTCCATCACTGTGAAGTCTAAACAACCCTACTAATTTGCAATTCAAATCAGCGCATCACTTTCCAATCTCGAAACTCTACTGAGTTCATTGCCTTGATCTCCACTCGCTTGGGGGTGAGCTATAGCCCAACTTGTTTCGCTAGACCTGCCTTCATAAAGTTATGTGTGGCCCTTGCGTCCACCAATGCTTGGACGACCCTGCCATGAATCTCTGAGTCCAAAAAACCCAAGATATGCAACCAACCCTCCCCTGTGATCAAGAACACTAGTTTGCACATATACTTGGTCTCTTGTGCACTTCATTGCACTAGCTTTGATACCATCTATCATGTCCACATGGTGATCGAACTGTTGTGGGTGTGCGGCACCAACAATGTTCATTTGCAATGTTAAGAACAATTAACGACAATGAAAAAGTTACCTTTGCATCTCTAATATAAATTGGCGATCTGTTGATCTTGCTCTCCAACCTTGTCTTGATGATGAACCTCGATAGAGGTTCAAAACACGTCAACCCTATGATTTCTATATGATTTGTCTGGAAGATATTTGCTTAAATCATTAATCACAGAAGCATTCAATATGAGATTACTTAATTTTCGGGCTATGCCTACAATCACAGTTATGCTTATTACAACTTATTCATTCATTTTATTAAGTTATGTGCGAAATCCATAACAAAACACCAAAGTGCAATATCAATAGTAAAGAGACCCAAACATGTGCCAAGAGAGTTCAGAGAAGTAAACTTGTATTATTTTTTGTATTTTTACATCAATAGGAGGTTGGCCCAATGTGGTCAAACACTCCTTTTACAATATTAGAAACCCCAAGTTCATTACAACCACAATTACATAAAAACACCCAAAAATAAATTTTGCCTACCCTGAGGCGGGCACATAGGCACTGGTCGCTACTCGCTGAATGCAGGTCACACTGTTCTGCACGCATTGCTTATGCACTGCCCAGTGCACAACTTCACACCTTTCTTCTGTGCTTCTGCAAGTTGCCTTTGTTCCTCCTTGGTTGAGTCACTCTCTTGAATATATCGTCGTCCGACCATGTTCATTAACTTGGCTGACGCCCCTATTCTTCATTTGAGCTGACCCAACATTTTTGTGGGCGCCCCTGCCTATGGGCACGTCCCCATGCGCCGACTTGCCAAAGGGCGTGCGTAAGCCCCTTTCCCACGCTCCGCTTGCCTTGTTGTTTCTGCAATGCCCTTTCGATAGCATTACTTGCACGTCACGTCTTGTCGCTACCTCCCGCCCTCACTGCTCGCTTCGTTCGTTTACTACGTCGTCGCCTCGCCTTCCCTGGATGCCCCATTGTGCGAGTGTGAGCATGCCCTGGGGCACAAGGCGCTACACTGTGCACATGTCCCTGCGTGATTTGTGTGGGCATATGCACCCCACACTTTGTGCCCTCATGCGACTTGGGCGTGTGTTGCTACTAACTCTTGAGTGTCATGGGCACCCGGTTGGGTGCTCGACTCGCCTTGGGGCGGTGATGCAACTCGGGGTCTTGACAACTTCCATTCTACTTTCTCCTCCTCTCTCCACAACTATCTCTTTGTGCTCGACTTGTTTCCCTCTCTGTCCTAACCCTCTTTGCACTTTGTTGCATTGTCTATACATTGTCAACCCTACTCCAATATGCTGAAAACCATACCTTGACTCCAGTTTGCTGCATTGTCTACACATTGTCAACCCTACTCTAATACGCTGAAAACCACACCTTGACTCCAGCATTGAACAAAAGTTTAATTGTACGTCAAGAGCCTTGTACACAACCTTGATGTTCCCCCAATACTAAGACCATACCTCTCTTGGGAGAGGTAACACCTGGCCAAAGCTTCCCCTCCGCTCTACCAAAATGCCATTGCACGTTGACACGAAACTCCACCCCTCAACAATGACTATTCCAACTAGGTTAACATCATACCCTTCAGGGGAGAAGCGGAGCTCACGAAGTTGTATGAGCAGACCAGAAGAGCCAATTTACCTAAGCCATAAGGAGACATTGTTGTCGCCAACAATGCCCTGGGAATTTCCACTCACCGCTGAATTACACAAACATAAAAACACCTAAAATAGAACACAAGGCGCATTGCACTTAAAACCTTGCCAACCACTAACTCTGACTCTTGGTCGAGGGCTTATGAATTCCAGATTAGTCTTCATAAACCCAAGAAATAGACTTTACTAGATATTTCCACCCCCAACCAACTAAAAATATTTCCCTAAGAAGGTCACACGGACAACCAAGGATGCTTACTCGACTGCCAAAAGCGAAAAACTAGTACTGGAACGACCCTCCTTGTTGAATCCTATGTGCCTTTCCCTTACTAAATTCTTCTAACATCATGGTGAGCCCTAAGTCTCTCCCTCACTAAGATCCCAAACCGATGCGACTTGACTCGAACAACACCACTTGTCTAAGGAGCATGCATACATTGGCAGCCTGCACATACTCTTGACAATCAACACCAACTTCCCAATTTCCCATAACCAAACTTGCACACATCCAGAGTAAACTCACCAACACACTAATAAAGCTTTTGTTCAAAACCTTGACAGTTCTATGCATTATGTAGTGCATGTTGCTAACTTGCCACTTGTAATGCTAATTAATTCTCAGGAGGGATTAATTCCCCTTCTCAACCTCCATATCCCCACGATGTTCCACCCCCCTCAGGGCTATAAGATCTAACACTGTTAGTAGCCAAGTTAAGATCTAAAATTTGTTGTTAGACTAGCTAGACCAACATAGTGTAAGGTAAAGTTTCATAGCACTTTCTATGCTTCCTAACCAAGTTAAGATGTAAAATTTTTTGTTATACTCGTTTGGATCTATCTTAACTCCGAATCTATTAAGGGTAGAGAGAGATCAAATCTCTTATGGTGGAAACCTATTTTTTTGAGTGTAAAACTTGAGGAAATATATGCACTTCGAGAGATTTGATCCCTCTCAACACTTAATAAATCTAGAGTTAAGATGGATCTACACTGGTTTGATATATATAAGTTTGGTAGTTAAGACAAACTACTTTAAGTTGTATTCTTAGACCGTAAAACCTATTAAGCTTCTCTATTATACAATAAAACCCAATAAAAATATATGTATTTATCTTTGCAGGTGTCTAGGATATTAACTATCCCAGGTTAATTTTATTTTTAATTTATCATTTGATATCCTAAATAAAACTCAATAACAATTATATCTAGACTAAGTTGTTATGAACATCTAAGACTCATTTTCTAGTGATTTTTCCACAAGGAGGTTAAAATCAATGGTTGACATAGTGTTAACAGAGCAACTCCAATAAATTTGAAAGCAGACAAAAACATATAAACAAAATATAGGACTATATACACCAGATTTTATTTTTTTCATGCTCCTATTTCTCCACACTCGAGTAAAATCTCAAATATAAAAAATAAAATAAATAACATACAAAACAACATGGAAAAATCTTATTTTGAAGGCTACGTAACAAAATGTGCAAAATTGTTTTTCCGAAGTTTTACCTTGAAGACATGCATTTGTAGAGGTATAAAATCTTCATGTAGTGTGCCTTTATTGAGAGATATTCTTGGCCAAATTAGATATGAAAATTGCTCAAGGTTACAATATTTATTGTGGAAATTAGGATTTATTTTTATCTAATTAAAATATTTTATTGCAATGTATGTCTCACTATTACTTTTAAATGGGGCATATTAAGGAATACCATGGGAAAAACCATAGGTTTTGAAAAACTGGAGCCAAGAAACCTTCATTCTTAAATTTAGTATTTTATCTAAATTTTATTTTAATTATTAATTATTATTTTATTTTTGTTTTTTAAGATTTTATTTAAATTTTACATTTTTTTATTTATGTAATTTGACCATTAGGGAAGAATACCATGAGAAAAATGATGGGTTGTGAAAAACTTGGAGTGCAAAAACCTCCATCTATAAATTTACTATTTTATTTCAATTTTATTAAAATTGTTAATTATTAAATTTTTATTTTATATATATATATATATATATATATATATATAATATATTCTCTAATTTGACCATTAGAGAAGAATACATAGGTTGTGAAAATTTAGAGCCCAAAAAAACTCCATTAAATTTATTAATTATCTCAATTTTATTTAATGATTAATGATTTATTTATTTTAATTTATTTTTTAAATGTAATTTGATTAAGTCAAAATATTTTACTATAAATATATTTATTTATATATTTAACTCTACATATGTAACACCTATATATCTAATATTTACACATTTACCTCTATAAAGCGCCTATCGGCACAATTAGTTTAACTAATATAGTGTATAGTAAAATTTTAATGTTACAATTATTATAAATGTATACAATTATTATAAAGGTATAGTCGTATAATTACTAATGTTTCTAAGTGAAGAAATAAAACTGTTACTAAACAAGTTAATAAAACTATTAATAATTAAGTAAAGATCTAAAATTTGTTGTTACATTAACTTGACCAATATAGTGTAAGGTAAAGTTTCATAATATTTCCAATGCTATGTGACTAAGAAATAAAATTGTTATTAAACAAGTTAATAAAACTATTGATAATCAAATAAAGAGTTTTATTAACAATTAAGTAAAGATCTAAAATTTGTTGTTACATTAACTTGACCAATATAGTGTAAGGTAAAGT
Organism: Pinus taeda; assembly: GCA_000404065.3. Classification (NCBI taxonomy): domain Eukaryota; kingdom Viridiplantae; phylum Streptophyta; class Pinopsida; order Pinales; family Pinaceae; genus Pinus; species Pinus taeda. The sequence goes on from APFE030808783.1 coordinate 268,276, forward strand.
TTCATAATATTTCCAATGCTATGTGACTAAGAAATAAAACTGTTACTCAACAAGTTAATAAAACTATCGATAATCAAATAAAGATCTAAAATTTATTGTTACAACTTCACCAACATAGTGTAAGGTGAAGTTTCATAATATTTCCAATGCTATGTGACTACTTGACCAACATAATGTAAAGTGAAGTTTCATAATATTTTCTATGCTATGTGACTAAGAAATAAAACTGTTATTAAACAAGTTAATAAAATTATTAATAATTAAGTAAAAATAAAAAAATGTTGTTACATTAACTTGACCTAACATAGTGTAAAGTGAAGTTTCATAATATTTCCTATTCTATGTGACTTGCTATAGTCGTATAATTACTAGCGGTGAAGTTTCATAATATTTCCTATGCTATGTGACTTGCTATAGTCGTATAATTACTAGCGTTTCTATAACTTTGAAGTGTAGGTGTGAGGGAAGTAAGGTTGATTATTTATACACTCTTCTACATTTGGACTATACAGTGATATGATTAGTTTTATTAGTTATACACTCTTCTACCTACATTTGGACTATATAGTGATATGATTAACTTGTTATGGTGATATACTTAAAAGTGTTGAAGTTATGTCGTATATTTCATGGTTAAATTTATTAAGCAAGCTTGTTATAGTAACTTGAACTTAATTAACTTGCTCTGATGATATAATTATAAGTGTTTAAGTTTTGTAACATCTTTTATGCTTGGACTCGTTACTTTTACTTGTTACAATGATATAATTTATATAAGGTGCGAGGGATGTAAGTTTTTATTATTTATACACTTTCTCCACTTAAACTTGTTAAATTGACATAATTAACTTGTTATTATGATATAGTTAAAAGTGTTGAAGTTGTTATAGTGATATAATTTATATAAAGTTCGAGGGGAGTAAGTTCTATTATTTATACATTCTTCTTCTACAATTATAGTGAAAGTGTTATAATTATATAATTAAAAGTTTTGAACTTGGTGTAGTGATATATATTCAGATTGTAAGTTCTATTATTTATACATTCTTCTTCTACAATTATAGTGAAAGTGTTATAATTATATAATTAAAAGTTTTGAACTTGGTGTAGTGATATATATTCATATTATAAATAAAGGTTTTAATAATTATGAAGTGAAGTATTATTTTTAAATAATGTTATAATTTTTAAATGATATTATGAGGTGAAGTTTTATATTATTTTTAATAATGTTATGGTTTGAAATTTACATATTATTTTACCTGCAATTGTACATGATTTATGATATTTATATATATTATATATTATATTTTAAGAATGAATTGTGTTATCTATTTCTTTTTTATTAAAAAAAGACATCATATTTATTTATTTATTTTTTAATTGAAATTTGTAATAATCTCATATCTCATATATTAATTTATGATTTTTCTTTTAAACAATGAATTGTGTTATTTGTATTTATTTTTCAAAAAACACAAAATTTTACAAAACTTATAACCCAAAAAAATGAATTTATGTTTGTTTTTTTTGTTGCGAGTAAAATAAGATAATTAGTGTAACTATTAGATAGTCCCAAAAGAACTTTAAAGTATTGTTAATTATAGAACAAGCATAACCACATTAGTAAATGTGGTTGATATACATCAATTAGTGTCATTTTCATATGGCGATTGGCACATAAAAGGTAGAAAATGCCACAATCGACATATATCAACCACATTTACTAATGTGGTTGTACTAGTTTGACAGTAGATGCACGTGGGATGGATTTGTTGACCATGACTGACAATAGTTGAAGAGGGTTGATGAGTTTGATCATGGTTGATGAGGTTGACCAAGGTTGAATATGGTTGACCGAGCCTAACTGAGTTTGACCATGGTCAACCATTGATGTAACAATGTATTAATGTTACATTAATGTTAATTGAGGTAGAGTATGTTTGACCATTCTGTTGAAAAATGTAACTAGGTTCAGGCTTCATAATTATCTTTGTACTTGTATCTATATGCATTTCTTGTAAAAAACAAAAAGAAGAAAAATAAATTTATTGCTATTATTATTTTTCTAGCCAAAGCATGTTCTACATGTTTCTAAGGTTTATTGAGTCAAGAATAAATTTTGTCATATGTCAAAGTCCCATTTGGAAAATTTGTAACAAAAAGAAAAAATATTATTTTGAGTCAAAAGAGTTATTTTGTCCCACAAGACAAAATCGGCCCTGCCTTGTCAAGTCGGCCTTGAAGAGGCCCAGATTGACCTCCTAGATGACTATAAAAGAAAGAAACTTCAACCCCATTTGCTCACTCATTCACACACTTCGATTTCTATGCAAGAAAGGAGAAGAAGAAGAACGAAGGCTAAGGAGAGAGAGAAGAATCCAAGGAAATAAGAAAGATCAAAAATTTCTGCTTGTCTTTGCTCACATGTGTGAAGTTGTTGGGGTTACTCTGCGAACTACAGGGCCGAAGTTGTAATAGCTCTTGGTCAAAAGTCCATGTAATAAAAGTTAATAAAGGCAAAATAAGACCACAGTTAAGGGACACTTACTCCAAGTGAATGTTGGGCAAATATATCCTAGTGGGCATCAGTGTATGTGTTTATGGCTAAAGGAAATTGGCAAAGGAAAAGGCATTAAAAGGGAAAACGAAATTTTTGGCACATTTATTTATGAAAATATTGGAAAATATGAGAAAAGGGAGGTGAAAGGTCACAGGTGAAAGGTACCATGATGATTAGGCTAAGGATTTTTATGAGTCGCAGATGGGTTCCATGATAGATGATAAGTATACTAGCAGGTTCTTGGAGTTGTTGAGATATGTGCCTCCCTCAAGGAGGATAAGGCCAAGGGTAAGAGATTCATCAGTGGACTGCTAGTAGCATATAGAGACCAGATTGAGTTCGATGAGCCTAGATCATTAGAGGAGGCCATTCGAAAGCTGAAACATTGTTATGAGCAGTTGAAGCGCAAAGTTGAGCATAAGTGGACTTGAAAGGAATTGAGAAAGTTAAAGGAAAATGACCACCAAAGCGAGGAAGAACTCAAGATGTAGGCGATAAAGAAAATGTAGTCCCTTACAAGAATTTCAACACAAATGAGAAGGGACATGGAGAGAAGCATACTAGAGTTGATGGTAGAGTCCGTTTGCAGTGTTGGATATGTGGCAAGGATCATCATAAGAGGGATTTTCCGCATTATCAGGGTGGTATACCCAAGATCTATAGTGCTCAGGAGGTGCATACAATTGGTGATTTTAGTCTTAACATTCCTCATATTTATGCAGTTATGGAAAACATACAGACAGATCATTAGGTATCTATATTGAGATGGATAGTAAGGTTTGTGATCAAGTTGTTTTTATTTTGATTGATCTTGGATCTAATTATAGTTATATTAATCCTAACCTGGTGGATATTAAGTGAGGTTTGAGAAAAGAAATTCATGCAGAATATTGTTTGGTACAATTGGCTACATGTACAAAGAAGAGCGTTCATCATTTGGTAAGAGCTTGTGCATTTGAGTTAAATGGTATGCTTACAACAACACATTTGAATGTACTACCATTGGGATCGTATAATATACTTTTGGGTATGGATTGGATGTACCTTCACAGGACCAAAGTGGATTTCTTCAACAAAGCCATTGAGTGTGTGGATGATAGTGGGGAAAAGAGAATTTTGCAGGGAAAGAAGAAGCCTACATCAATGAGGATGGTTATCGATACGCATGCTAAGTGTAGTTGCAGAAAAGGTTGTGTGATGGTTGTCGTGCATATATCTAGTGACAAGGGTAAAGATGTTGAGGATGCATAAATATTCAAGAGGTACTTTGTATTGTAGTAGTATCAAGATGTGCTTCTAGCAAAGATTCCAGAGTTACCTCCTCGCAGGGAAGTAGATTTCTCTATGGATTTGGTACCAGGGGAAGCATCAGCATTGAAGGCACCTTATAGAATGAGCACTCTAGAGCTAGTAGAGTTGAAATTGTGATTAAAGGAGATGCTTGACAAGGGATACATTAGGCCAAGTGTATCGCCTTGGTGTGCACTAGTGTTATTCATAAAGAAAAAATATGGCACTCTAAAATTGTGCATTGATTACAAGAAGTTTAACAAGGTAACGATCAAGAATAGATACCCATTGTCGAGGATTGCTGATTTGTTTGATCAATTGAAGGGACCAACAATGTTCTCTAAGATAAACTTGAGATCATGATACCATCAGGTACGCATCGACGAAGAGGATATCTACAAGACTGCGTTCAGGACCAGGGATGGGCATTATGAGTTTGTTGTAGTTCCATTCGGTTTAATTAATGCCCCAACTACATTTATGTGTTTGATAAACAGTGTGTTATGTCCTTATTTGGACAAGTTTGTTATTGTATTCATTGATGACATCTTGATATACTCCAAGAATGAAGAAGAGCATGCTAGAAATTTAGCAACAATGTTGAGATTGCTAAGAGAGCATCAATTGTAGGCCAAGCTTACCAAGTGCAACTTCTTTCATACAAAGGTGCATTACTTGGGACATGTTGTTCCTAAGGAAGACATAGCAGTAGATTTAGAAAAGATAAGGGCCATCATGGAGTTGGAAGCTCCTAAGAATGTGGATGAAGTGAGATCATTCATGGAATTGACAAGTTACTATAGGAGGTTCATCAAGAACTTCTCACACATTGGTGCAAAGGAAAGGTAAGAAGTTCGAGTAGACAAAATAATGTGTAGTTAGTTTTGAGCAGCTGAAGCAATTGTTGACCAATGCTTGATCCAAATTGGATCCACAAAAGATTGTCAAGAACCTTGACTGTATCGAGTTAAACAAATCCTTAATGAAATCCAAAACGGCATCAAAAACCCCCTGAACCAGTGGCCATGGTAGCCGGCGCGAAACGACGAGGACCTCGGTCAAAGTGTGCTGACCGAGGCCCATGGAGACTACGCAGGAGATCGAAACAGCCCCTGGGAGCCCCAGATCAGGAAAATGAGGCGATTTTGATGCGCGATTAGCACTAGCGCTAATTGCGCATCGCTAGGCGAACAATGCTGAAATGAAGGAGCCTTAAGCACTTGGTCACGTTGGGAGCCAGAGGACCACGGGCAGAAAAAGGTAAAAAGCGCCAATGTACGACGGTGGGACCCACGGCCTGGAAACCGGTGGTTTGATCGGGGCGCCCTTGAACGGTAAGAGGTTTTGGATAAAGTGGAGCGATCACAATCAGCGAACGACGCGTGGCAGCGGAGGTGAGAGAAAAACCGCCGTGATCGCGCGTTATAAATCGAGCAAGTCAACTGCGCTCGACGTGCGTATGACGTTGGATCTGGAGGAGCCCAGATTGGACAGTTGAGATTGCACCCGATAGAAAGAAGCGAAACCGACAGGGAAATAAGCTGCGATTTGAAAAGGATTTGGAATTCGTTGACCGCCACGGCGGAGAAAGAACATATCCGTGACATAACCAAAGAAACAAGCCGACGAAGCATGCTGGCACCAGTTAGATGGAGACACATGGCACTCCCTGAGCGTTCATGCTGACGCCGAACAGGGAACTCCAAGCACAACTGCAGGAGGAGAATCAACGCAGGCAGGAGAGGAACCAAACAGGCATAGGATCGACTGGTTAAAGCCATGAACAGAGACAGTCGAAAGGAGAGGAGGATTTGGAGAAGGATCCAAGCGACAAAGAGAGACAGTGATCAGTGAACCCCGAGAGGAGGACTGAACACAGAGAACAGTTAAGCCAAGCAAAGGAGACAGAGGGTCGAGCTGACCACAGGCAGCATCGAGCACCAGAGAGCTTGAAGATTCAAGCCTTCCCATAGAGGAATCCGTCTGGATTGAGCATCACAGTTGGCTTTTTCCACTGTAGACCAAAGGTCATAGAGCTGGTAGGAAGAAAAGGAGTCTGTGAACTCTGAGTGGCTTGGGGAATCCAAGAACCACCCTGCCAAGCAAAATCTGCTTTAGGAGAACTTGTATTGAGTCCCTGTATTGTAATTTCTCTGCTATAAGACGCAATAAAACAAGGCCACCACTGAAGCTGGACCGGAGACGTAGCCCTGGAGAGTAGGGTGAACTCCTTATTAAAAATTGTTTGTGTCTTTGCGCTGCTTACTGTATTTCTCTGCTTTCTTTCCATTTAAATGTCTATGTATTGGCAATCTGATTGATTCGTTGTTTCAATAACACAGAACACACACACACACACCAGAACATGAGTCTGTAATACCTTCTGTTTAATAAAGCTTCAACTGAGGTCACTCATAGGGTGATTATCAGATCAAGCGGTATTAGAGCTCTAGGCTGTAAGGTTAGACAAGCTTGTGTTGGTTTAGCTGTGAATGATCACTAGATCAAAGCTCAAATTAGGAGAATGAGAGTTGGTGGAAACTAATCCTGAAATTGGGAGAGTCTATTCTCGGAAGACAATGTCAAAAGAAGGTTCTGCAGGGTTAGACCCTCAATTCATAGAAAGTTTCCTAGCTATAAAGTCTATGGTAGAAGAAATGTATAGGGACTTTAGAAAGCATAAGGATGAATATTCATCAGGCTCTAAACAAGATAAAGAAGAAGATGAGTCTCATTCCCATGACCACTCAAAAGGAAAGGGAAAAGAAGAAAGCTTTCCTACACCTCCTAGTAGCCCTGTGCATAATAAGAAAGCATCATTGATTAAACTGGATGTCAAATTTGATTTGCCTATATATGATGGAGAGCTAAATGCTGAAAAGTTGGACAATTGGATTAGACAAATTAATGTGTACTGCAGAGTACATAACATAGACTCAGACAAGAGTAAGATTTAGCTGGCAAGCCTACGCCTAGGAGGCACTGCCTTGGTTTGGTGGGAAGGCAGAACCCAAGCTGATATGAGGAAGCATGGTAAGACCCTCTCTGTCTGGAGTGAATTTGTTTTTGCAATCAAAAAGAAGTTCTATCCATTGGCCTACATGCAACAAGCCATGATGAGTTGGCAAACTCTTCGGCAGTTGAAAGGGAAAAGTGTGCAAGGTTATACTCAAGAATTCAGAAAGAGAGCATTGATGTTGGGCATCGTGTTAGACTCACCAGAGACTCTTTTGAAGTACATTGGTGTTCTACACAGCTACATGAGGCATACCATCCCTCATGTTTAATCCCACTAGCATAGATGAGGCATCTGTACAAGCTACTCATCTAGAAGCTAGAGGAAAGAATGGAAATCCAGAAGTTGGGGGACCATCCCAACCCACTGTAAGCAAGAGCAAGGAGAAAAGAAAGCAGAAGTGGAAAGCAAGGAAGGCTAACACTGCAAAAAAAGCAAAGCTTCATGCACTCACTGTAAAAAGGAGGGGCATGATGATGAGCACTGTTGGATTCTGCATCCAGAGTTGAGACCTAAGAAGTCTGAGGGCAAGAAGAAGAAGATTGCTGCAGCTATTCAGCGAGATTTGGGGTCAAACTCGGGAGATGAAACAATCATTGCAGCCACAGGTATTAAAGGTAAGAATTCTGAAGCATCTACTAGTATTTCTGCTCAATCTGTTGTTGATGAAGAACATGAGAGAAAAAGACATGAGCTTTTCCATATTCGAGTTGTTTTCAAAAATCAAAAGGTTGATACTTTGTTTGATAGTGGCTCACAAGTAAATCTAATTTCTGAAGCAATTGTAAAGAAATTGGGATTAACAACTACACCTCATAAGAAACCATACCCATTAGGATGGTTGAATGATAAAGCACAACTACAAGTGACTAGACAGTGCAAACTCAAGTTTTCTTTTGGGTTAGCATTTGTAGATGAGGTTGAGTTAGATGTAATTCCTTTGGATATGTGTGGAATTGTTTTAGGAAGTCCTTACTTGTATGATAGAAAGGCTATTTTCTATAGAGTTGAGAACAAGTATCTTCTCGTCAAAGATGGAACCCAATACTTTGTAAGAGCTCACAAGCTCAAGAATAATTATACTCTCATAAACTCAGGACAAATGAAAAGAATGATAAATTCATGCAAACAGTTCTTACTGATGGTTGTAAAGGAAAAGGCACCTGATAAGACCAAAATATTTGAGGGCTGTAACGTTGATCAACAAGCTGATATAGAAAAGATTGTTTCAGAGTATGATGTTTTATTCCAAGAACCTAAAGGTCTGCCACCCAAAAAGGGAATAGTACATGATATTATTTTGCAGCAAGATGTTCCTTTGCCTAACATTGGGATGTACAGGTTGTCTGCCTTAGAGAATGCTGAAATCAAGAAGCAGGTGCAGGAGTTGCTCGAGAAAGGGTTCATCAGGCCTAGCACATCACCATGTGGGTCACCAATCGTCTTGGTGAGAAAGAAAGATGGCTCGTGGAGAATATGCATTGATTACCGAGCACTGAATAAGATAAGGCATAGATGATCTTTTAGATCAATTGAAGGAAGCTGTTTATTTCACCAAGCTGGACTTGCATAGTGGATACCACCAGGTCAGAGTCGCAGAGCAAGATGCATGGGAGATTGCTTTCAAAACAAAGCAGGGATTGTATGAATGGCTGGTTATGCCTTTTGGCTTAACCAATGCCCCTGCCACTTTCATGAGATTAATGAATGATGTACTCAAACCTTTTCTCGATGATTTTGTTATTATGTATCTGGATGACATTCTGATTTTTAGTAAAATATGGGAAGAACATTTAACGCATGTTAAGTAGACATTAGATGTTTTGAAAAGAGAAAAACTTTATGTTAAACTCTCTAAATGTGAATTTGGCAAAACCTCTCTAAATTATTTGGGTCATATAGTAGGGGAAGGTGAATTGAAAATAGATCTGTCTAAAGTGGCAGTCATCATGAACTGGCCTAAACCCAAGTCTGCTACAGAAGTGAGAAGCTTCTTAGGAGCAACACAGTATTGGAGGAAGTTCATTTCAAATTTTCCCTCAATTGCAGCTCCCTTACATGCTTTGACAAGATTGAACAAGGTGTTTCAGTGGGGAGGCAAACAACAGAAAGCCTTCGACACCTTAAAAGAAAAAATTAGTACAACACCTGTACTTGCACTGCCAAATCTACAAAGACCATTTGAGATCCAAACTGATGCCAGTGATTATGCCATGGGAGCAGTGTTGACACACGGTAAACCCATATGTTATCATTCTGAGGCTTTTAATCCTGCAATAGTCAACTATCCTACATATGATAAAGAATTGTATGCATTAGTTCAGAGTGTGAAAAAGTGGAAACATTACTTAATGGGCAAGGAAACAGTAATACATACTGATCATCAGCGAATTCAGTACCTACACTCCCAAACTAAATTGCAGCAATCAAGACATTACAGATGGATGGGTTTTCTACAACAGTTTCATTTAGTCATCAGATATAAAAAGGGCATACATAACAAGGTTGCAGATATGTTATCTAGACCCATTATAAATGCATCTACCATACTTAAGCATAACTCTGTGCTGCATGAAAGCTACATAGAACAATATGCTCAAGATATGGACTTTAAAGATGTATATGCAACTTTGAGTCAGGGCAAAAGAGTAGAAGAATTGGACTATCATGTGAAGGACCGACTCTTATATCATTGTGGGAAACTCCGCATTCCACAAATTGAGAGAGTAAAGATACTTGTGGAAGCACACACTTTCTCTGATATCAGGTCACTTTGGGGTAAGTAAAATAGTTGCACAACTGCAAAGGTTCTGCTATTGGCCGAAAATGAGTGAGACAGTTTCTAGATATGTAAAGGGGTGTGCCATGTGTGCTAAAAGCAATCCCAACAATAGAAAACTAGGCTTGTACACTCCCTTGCTAGTTCTTTCTCACCCTTGGGAAAGCATTTCCATGGATTTTGTTAGAGGACTGCCTAAATCTAGGAAAGATCATGATTATCTATATGTTGTTGTGAATAGGTTTAGCAAAATGTGTATTTTGATACCCTGTAGTAAACAGATTACAACTGAACAAACTGCAAAATTATTCTTTGAAAATGTATGGGTTCATTTTGGATTACCCACTTCTATTGTATCTGATCGAGACACCCGATTTGTGGGGAAGTTTTGGTCAAGTCTGTGGGAACTAATGGACACCAAGTTGAAGAAAAGCACAACTTTTCATCCACAAACAGATGGCCAGACAGAAGTAGTTAACAGGACAGTGATCCAGTTATTGAGAGGATATTGTAGCAAACATCCTAAGCTTTGGGATGAGCACTTGTTCTATGTGCAGCGTGCTTACAATAGAGCCAAACACTCTTCTACATAGAGATCTCCTTTTGAGACCTGTTTTGGTTTCATACCAAGGTCTCCTTTGGATTTTGTCTTTGGTAACGATGCCACGGTTGATAGACACAGTGATGTGGACAAGGCAACTAGGTTCATTGAACAGATTCAGGAGATCCACCAGGCAGTACAGGAACAACTGGAAAAGAGCCAAGCCAAGTACAAGGCTAGGCATGATAAACATTGGATGGAGCATAGTTTTGGAGATCAAGTCTGGCTGTATATTAGCAAGGACATAATGCAAGGTGAAGGTTAAAAGCTAAAACCAATCAGGTATGGACCCTTTAGGATACTTGAGAAGATTGGCGAGAATGCTTTTCGCCTTGATCTGCCAGCTTACATGCACATCTACTCAGTGGTGAATGCAGATTGCTTGAGGTTGTTTGAACCTTCAATGATTGAGGACCCTGAAGAGCAGAGTCAATTACCTTCTGTTGATGACCTGCTACCTGAATATCTTAATGAGTTGCAAGAAGACACAGTGTCGGACAGGAAGGTGAGGATGACGTGCAGTGGATAGGTGGAATACCTCAGGATTGGGCTTAAAGGTTCAAAACCGAGCAGTGCGAAGTGGATTGAGATTGGACAAGTGAGACAACGGTTTCCTCACGTAGTCGATGCTTGAAGAAAACCAACTTTTGGTGGTCCAAAAGATTTTCAGTAGTGAGGCCGTGATCCAAATCGAATCCACAAAAGATTGTCAAGAACCTTGACTGTATCGAGTTAAACAAATCCTTAATGAAATCCAAAACGACATCAAAAACCCCCTGAACTAGTGGCCATGGTAGCCGGCGTGAAACGACGAGGACCTCTGTCAAAGCGCGCTAGGCGAACAGAGCTGAAATGGAGGAGCCTTAAGCACTCAGTCACGTTGGGAGCCAGAGGACTGCGGGTGGAAAAAGGTAAAAAGCGCCAATGTACGACAGTGGGACCCATGGCCTGGAAACCGGCGGTTTGATCGGGGCGCCCTTGAACGGTAAGAGGTTTTGGAGAAAGCGGAGCGATCACAATCAACGAACGACACATGGCAGCGGAGGTGAGAGAAAAATCGCCGTGATCGCGCGTTATCGATCGAGCAAGTCAACCGCGCTCGACGTGCGTATGACGTTGGATCTGGAGAAGCTCAGATCGGACGGCTGAGATTGCACCCGATAGAAAGAAGAGGAACTGACAGGGAAATAAGCTGTGATTTGAAAAGGATTTGGAATCTGTTAACCGCCACGGTGGAGAAAGAACATATCTGTGACATAACCAAAGAAACGAGCCGACGAAGCATGCTGGCACCAGTTAGATGGAGACACATGGAACTCCCTAAGTGTTCATGCTGACGTCGAACAGGGAAATCCAAGCACAGTTGCAGGAGGAGAATCGACACAGGCGGGAGAGGAACCAAACGGCATAGCATCGACTGGTTAAAGCCATGAACAGAGATAGTCGAAAGGAGAGGAGGATTTGGAGAAGGATCCAAGTGACAGAGAGAGACAGTGATCAGTGAACCCCGAGAGGAGGATTGAACACAGAGAACGGTCAAGCTAAGCAAAGGAGACAGAGGGCCAAGCTGACCACAGGCAACATCGAGCACCAGAGAGCTTGAAGATTCAAGCCTTCCCATAGAGGAATCCATCTGGATTGAGCATCACAATTGGCTTTTTCCATTGTAGACCAAAGGTCACAGAGTTGGTATGAAGAAAAGGAGTCTGTGAACTTTGAGTGGCTTGGGGAATCCAAGAACCACCCTGCCAAGCAAAATCTGCTTCAGGAGAACTCATATTGAGTCCCTGTATTGTAATTTCTTTGCTATAAGATGCAATAAAACAAGGCCATCACTGAAGCTGGACCGGAGACGTAGCCCTAGAGTGTAGGGTGAACTCCTTATTAAAAACTGTTTGTGTCTTTATGCTGCTTACTGTATTTCTCTGCTGTCTTTCCATTTAAATGTCTGTGTATTGGCAATCTGATCGATCCGTTGTTTCAATAACACAGAACACACACACACCAGCACATGAGTCTGTAATACCTTTTGTTTAATAAATCTTCAATTGAGGTCAATCATAGGGTGATTATCAGATCAATGCTCCAATCTTTAAGATTGCAAAACCGGATAAAGAGTTTGTAGTGTGTACAAATGCATGTAAAAGCGGACTTGGTGGAGTCCTTATGCAGGAGGGACAGGTGGTGTGCTATGAGTCCAGGAAGTTGAATAAGCACAAACATAACTATGTGACTCATGATCTTGAGTTGACAACTATTATTCACGCCCAGAAGGCATGGAGGCATTATCTTCTTGGCAAGAGATTTGTGTTGATGAGTGATCACAATGGGTTGAGATACTTGTTTGACCAGCCGAATCTAAATTCTAAGCAAGCTAGATGGTTGGCTACCCTTAGTGAGTTTGACTTCGAAGGAAAGGAGAATCGGGTTGTAGATGCTATTAGCAGGAAGGTACATGTGAATATTATAGTAGGTATGAGCTCTTATGGGACATAGTTATAGGATAGGATCTTGTGGCAAGGCAACGAGATGATAGGTATATGGATATTATGCACAGGTTACAACAGAGTACAAGTACAAGTACATATATAGGCACATGTAAAGGTACATGGATAGGTACACGTACATGTACAGGTACATGTATAGGTACAAGTGATCAGGGTGCAGATTATCATTTCACGACAGATGATTTGGTGGGATTCAGGGACATGATCTATGTGCCGAATTGTAGTGAGCTCAAGAAACTTATATTGAGGGATTTTCACATAAAGCCATACTCGAGTCACCCAGAACATTAGAAGACGTTGACTATGGTAAAACAATTATACTATTGATCGAACCTGAAGAAGGAAGTGGCAAAGTTCATGGCTAGATGTTTGGACTGTTAGCAGGTAAAGGAAAAATGTAAGCATCCAGGTGGTCTACTATAGTTTATTGTGATTTCAGAATGGAAATGGGAGGTCATTTCCATGGATTTCATTACAGATCTTCCAAGAACAGTGAGATAACATGATGCTATGATGGTTGTGGTCGACAGGTTGAGAAAGGTAGCTCACTTCATTCCATTGAAGACTACATATTCAGCTAGGGAGGTGGCACAAGTTTTCATCAGGGAGATCATGAGATTACATGGTGTTCCGAGGAATATTGTGTTGGGAAGGGATGCGAAGTTCACTTCCAAGTTTTGGAAGGAGCTATTTGTAGGTTTTGGTACAAAGTTGTCTTTCAATACAACTTATCATCAACAGACAGATGGACAGAGATAGAAGGTCATCAAGATCTTGAAGGATATGCTGAGGATGTACGTGATGCACCAACAGAGAAGAGGGGAGGAGTATCTTCCATTGGTTGAGTTCGCATACAACAATGGTTATCAGGAGTCATTGAGGATGAGTCATTTCGAGGCATTTGTATTGGCGGAGTTGTAATACTCCCATCAACTGGAGTGATCTAGTGAATAGGTTACTTATTGGATGGGATATGTTAGCAGACATGGAACATGAAATGTATGATATAAAGAAGGATCTAAAGGTGGCACAAGATAGATAGAAAAGTTATGTGGACCAACACAGGGCATTCAAAGAGATTCAGGTTGGGGAGCATGTGTATTTGCGCATCAAGCCCAAGAAGAGCTCTTTGAGGATTGGATCATGTGCCAAGTTGGCACCATGGTATTGCGGGCCTTTTGAGATCCTTGAGAGGATTCGACTAGTGGCCTATCGAATTGCATTGCCTCCAACAGTGAAAGTCCATGATGTTTTCCATGTTTCACTGCTTAAGAGGTATATAAAGGATGTTGATCATGTTATTGATTGGTTTGTATTGCAGGTGGAGCAACAAGGAGAATTCCAGCTGAATCCTTAGTGCATATTGCAGCGAAAGTGTCTAATGCTCACGAATAGAGCCATAGAGAAAGTTAAATTGGAGTGGAAACACTTTGGGTCTGAAGAAGCTACATGGAAGATGACGGATCAGATGCGGGCCATATATCCTTCTTTGTTTGCTGGTGGAGGAAAAGTAGTTTTGGTTTGATGTTTGGTATATGTTTTGCTGATGTTTTCATATATGTACATATGCATATGGATGTGAACACTGCCATGGGATAAGTTACAAATCTCCAATAAGCGATATAGTTGTTGTCTTGTGATGTTGTCATGATGTTTTTCTTTTGAGCAGGTCATTCATTGTAAATACTGCAACGAGATAAGTTATAAAGCTCCATGGGCAGTATGTTTTCTTTTCAACATTGTTGCTAAGGTCTTGGTGTGGTTTAACACCAAGGACGATGTTTCCAAAGGGGGAGGGGCCTGTAATAGTCCCTAGTCAAAAGTTCATTTAATAAAAGACTTTAATTAAGACAAAATAAGACCACGATTAAGGGACACTTATTCCAGGCTGAATGTTGGGAAAAGATATCCTAGTGGGCATCACTAGATGTGTTTATGGCTAAAGGAAATTGGCAAAGGAAAAGGCATTAAAAGGGGAAAAAGGAATCTTTGGCACATTTATTTATGAAAATAAAGGAAAATAGGAGAAAAGGGAGGTGGAAGGTCATAGGTTGTGAGGAGGAAAATGAAGGAAAATAATGGAAAATGAAGAAAATATAGGCCTAATGGATAAAAAAGCTTATGAGGATCAGTTGCTACCTTTTGTTAGTTCAATTTTGGAGCTCTGTCATTATTCTCTATTTTTCTCACTCTTAGACACTTAGAGTTTCCTTGGAGCAAGGAAGGAAAATCAAGCAAAAGGAAAGCAAGGAAAGCAAGGATCAAGCAGCTTCAACAGGAATACTTGCAAGTAACATATTGCATGTGTGATTTCCTAGCTTGTTTTGACGTGCATGGCTTTGCATGTTGGTGTATTGTTCTCTTTCTATCAGTAGCATAGTTTTTCCGAGTTATAACAGTGATTTTCAGCTTAGCCTTGCCTTTTTCTAGATAGCCATGGTGTGATGGGATTTTTTTCTCACTTTTGGGCTTTGGAATTGTTGGATGGTTTTAAAATCGGGGGTGGAGGTGGGCTCAAGAAACTCCCAATGGCCTAAGAATCCCTTGACCCATTTTAGCAGCATATACGATAAAGCTCGAGGGTGGAGTCTCGTTTTAGGGCCTAGTGATCTGGTGTGGAATGCGGTAAAGGCTGAGAGACTAGTGTCTCAGTTTAGGGCCTAGTGATTCAGTGTGGCTTGCGGAAAATCCCGAGAGGCGAGGAGACACAAAATTTCTTAAGGATAGTGATGAAGCCCAGAGGCATTCCTAGCTCGGGTTGTTATTTTTTTTTTATATCTTGGTACTGGTTTTGGTGAGATCACAGTTTGGCGAGGGTGGAGGTGGTTTAACATATGAATTCCCTTGGTTTTTTTTAAATCTGTTTATCCATAAGATCCCACATTCATTCTTGGAATATGGCACAAGGGTGACTGGTTGAAAGAAATATTTAGTTCATCCATGTCTACGGTCGGGTGGTACGTGGAAGTCCTGAACCTGGTTAGATTTTCCTATGTTTAATGAAGCTAAGTTCTCTTGATTTTGTACTTGTTAATATGTGGCTTTAATGGTTGTTATCTCATTGTTATTTTCATGGTTTAATGCTAGTTATAAGCATGGTTATATGAATGGTTATTGTCATGTATTTATTGTAATTGAAAGGATACTAGATGCAAGACCTAATTAATGTCAAAACATTTAAGGGAAGAGGGTGGTGATCCTTCTTGTCAAGTCTCATATGAGTTATCACTCATTTATGCTTTGTCTTGTATTCATTTTCGATAGATCGCATTGATGCCAAGTGTTTGAAAAAATGTCAGTCCTAGTTGGAGATGGTCAGGCCTAGTCCTGGAGTCAGTTTTTTGATTTGTAAGGCTTATTATTATGTAAGTTATGGATTCTGAAAGTGTCATTGAGTTCTAGGTAGTGACTTGGGCTCTGGGCCTGAAAAAGTGATTCAAATCCCAGGGACATACGCATAATATTGGGCCTAAAAGTCCCTAGATGTTGGCATACCATGTTGTGGGAGCATCCAAAGCCCTCTAGATGCATGCATGCCCATATGAAGGGAGCGTATGGAATTTTAATGGTTTAAAAACTAAGTGGGACCTAGGGGTTGGTTACTTGAGAGGTAGGGATGGTTCCTGAGAGTCCTGTTGTTGATGTGGAAGGTTTCTATAGTGTGTTTCTGTCCGTTCCACTTCCTTAAGGATCCGAGTTTAAATAGGAATGAAAAAAATTATAGATATAAACATAAATACAAAGATGCAACTGAAATAACACTTTATTTCATTAATATCAAATATTGAAATATGCTTACAAATAGAATGGAAATAAGGCTAGCTTGGACGATGGTAGATTATCGCTGAGAAGAGATGTGGCAGCTACATGCCTCTGAACTGTGTTAGAATGAGTCTCAAGGGCCTATTTATTATTGAAAAACATGAGGAAACCATAAACAACCAAAACCCTAACCCCAGGAGATGTAATGTCTAGAGTTTTTGGGCCCCGTTAGGGTTAGTTGGGCAACCAACTTCTTGGGGTCATACCTTGGTCATATTATCTCTGTTTGGCGCATATGATACCTTGTTGGAAAGGTCTCTCCGAGCACTACATGAGTTTATTTTGGTAATGAGCTTGCAATAGACCTCAAAAAAAACGTCGTTTAGGGGTCAAAACTGCTCCGGAAGTTCAGGGCCTGAAAAAACGCTAAAAATAGTAAAGGCTGAAATAAACAAGGAAACAAATGAAACTAATTGGAGGTCTAGGTGGGATAGGTGGGTGGCCACCAATATCCATTTGGATCATTCCTCCCCCCTAGGAAGCAATGGTCCCCATTGTGTGCAGAGCCTCCATGAGGTGAGGAAATTTCTGTTGAACCTGGTCCCTAGTGAGCCACTTTCCATAGTGCTAGAGTTGGCCAGCTTTGACAACCCGATATAGTTGGATCTTTTGCTGGCAAGTTTTCTTGACCTGTGCATCCATAATTCGATAAGTTGTGGTCTGTTCCATGCGGTATGGGTTTAATTCTATTAGTGTGAGCTGTTATGCAATGTTTGATGTGTCCCATAATGGTGGGAAGTATGGTCGAAGGTGGTCCACATTTAACCCTGGGTGCAGGCCAATGAATGGGGGAATGCTGAGTTCAAAAGCATTGTCTCCAACAACCTTGGTAATGGTGTAAGGACCATATCAGAGTGGTCTGAGCTTCCAATGGGCTCCGGTAAAGCGTTCTTTCTGTAAATGCAACCAAACTTTGTCGCCCACCTGAAACTTGTGTGGCACCCGATGTTGATCATGTTGCTGCTTGTACTTGGAATTTGACTTCTCTAGGATGTGATGAACTTGCTGGTGGATGTTTGGACGTGTTCAATAAATCTGGTCACTTTATCAACCTCAGATAGTACATGTGTGGATTCTGTTTGCGTAGTCGCATGAGGCATGACAACATCAATAAGACACAATGGTTGAAATCCTAGACCCACTTGAAAGGGACTGTGACCAGTCGAGCTATGGAGAGCTCTATTATAATTATGCTGCACATATGGAAGACTCTCATCCCAGGTTCGAGGATGCTTGGAGTTGTACATGCAGAGTATGTGCACTATCATTCTATTGACGACCTCTGTCTAGCCATCAGTCTGGGGATGGAAGGCAGCCGATTTGGTGAGCTTGGTGTCCAATAGTGTCCAGAGGCTTGACCATAATGTGCTCAAGAACTTTCTATCCCAATCTGATATAATGGTTTGCAGGATCCAAAAATGTACCCATACTTGTTCAAAGAAGAGTTTGGCAGTTTTCTCTGTTGTGATACTCTTCTTGCAGGCCGCCAATATAGCCATCTTAAAATATTTGTCCACGACCAAAAATACATAGTCATTACCATGCTTGGTAGAAGGGAGGCCAGACATATAGTCCATGGAGATGGATTCCCACGGCTGGTTGGGAGTAGGCAGAGGAGTGTACAAGCCTTTCTTCTTGATGGTTGGCTTAGCGATGGCAAAGACAATGCAGGATCTGATATATTTCCCAACATCCAATCGAAGTTTGGGCCAATAAAGTTACTTTTGTAGTACAACCACAATTTTATCCACACCAAAGTGTCATGCGACCCGAATATAGTGTGCCTCCCAAATCAGCTTGGCATGCTCGCTTGAAGGAACACAAAGGTGACCCAGGTAGCATAGTAATGCGTCTTGGAGGTGGAAATCAAGAACTTTCTTTCTAGCTACTAGAATCTGGTATGTCGAGGCGAACTTTGGATCATTTTTGTATAGTTGTGGCCATCCATAGGTCTTGTGACCACAAGAGTTGAGAACAATAGTCAATGCTGCAACTGGGTGCCGACTGAGACAATCTGCAACATGATTGGTGCTACCATTTTTGTATTAAATTAATGTTCAAGTGGAATTGTTGCAGATATGTAGGCCAATTCTGATGACGATTGTTCTGTAACTTCCCTTGTGTTTGTATAAACTGAAGAGGTCAGTGATTGGTGTGGATGACTGTCTTCTTCCCCAAAATGTAGTGCTTTCATTGTCGGCAAGATTGCACGATGAAATACATCTCTTTATCATAGGTGGGGTACTTCCGAATTGTATCAGAAAGTGTCTCACTATAATAGGCCACTGGATGCTTGTGCTGGGTGAGGACTGCACCAATATCATAGTCTGAGGCATTTGTCTCGATTTCAAATGGTTGCTACAGGTCTGGCAGTGTGAGTACCAAAGTAGAGTACAGGCGGTGCTTCAACTCAATGAACGCTTATGTTGGGACTCAGACCAGGAAAACTTTTCTTTCACCCCACCCTTAGTAATCTGACGCAAAGGCCAAGTGATATGGGAGAATCCCAACACAAACCTTCGATAGAAATTTTCAAGGCCCAAAAAGCTACGAAGCTCTGTTAGAGTGGTTGGGGCTGGCTAATCCCGAATGACTTGGATCTTGGTCGAGTCCAAATGCATTCTGTTGTTCCTTAAGAAACCAATTTCCTGGCTATAGAGAAATTGTGCTTAAGACATTAATAAATATTATTTACTGTCACTTCTTTGTCATTTTATTGTTTGTTGTGTCCTTAAGTGAAAGACTTGGAGAACTTGGTCTTTAACCCTTTATACATGTATTATTAGAACATCTCAGAATGCCATTTGTTGCTAGATATAAATGATGAATGAAGAATGCTTGAAGGAGAAGTTAAAGATAATATGCTGATCTTTCACAGAAATTAATATCTGTAACTTAGAAGAATTATGAAATTGAGAACTAAATCATAGACAATATGCTGTTTAACACAGAAACTACTATCTGTGACTCTTGGAGAAGTTAAAGATAATATGCTGGCCTTTCACAGAAACTATTATCTGTAACTTAAAAAGGAAGGTGAAAACTTCACGTATAGGAGCGCTCTTTTAAGGAATTATAACTTTATCTACATAAGAAAATAAAGACCTGCAACTTCATTACTATACTTGAAAGAAGAAAACATAAGATGACACATAACAGGAAGGGTTACAAAATTATACCCAACAATTCATGGAAACTTTTGATTCTTTCATTAATCAACAACTATATCAGGAATACAGTGGCCTAGTCTTTAGGTTCTCCAAAATTCCAACAACCCACCATTACAATTCCCTTTTCGGGCTTTTATCTCTTCTATCAGATCAGTTTTGGAACTGATTTCTTGGAACATCTAATAAATTGCTTTATAACAGTTATAAAACTATTTCCTATTTGAGATTATTCAACTTTACTACATATAAAATATTGAAACTGATAACAAATGTAAAACTATACCAAAAGCTTTGAAAGTGGGCCGCATATATGTCGGGACTATTCTGATTAACGAAAACACCAATAAACCCAACCCATCACCTTTTCTTTGGATGAGGCTTTAACACTAATTTTCCCTTTATTTAATGAAAACAATGCAAAGCGGAACTCAAAAAGAGTTAACTATGTTTCATAACCCATCAGATCCGCCCATTCAATGTTCCCATATATACAATATTGCAAGTCACAATTGGCGGAAGGGTCTTACCTCGTATAAATGCTCCACTACAATTGCAATTTGATCACATTGCTTTTACTACTTTATCGCACCTTTTAAACTCAAGTGCCTTTTAAATAATGATGAGAATCATGTAACTGAAAAGGAATCAATAATGCTTCAAAAACTTATCGCGTCCGCCTTTTCGCCTTTTTAATACGCCTTAATACCCTTACAGACTCGATTTGTCATAAATCTTAATTTAATAATTCATTGGGTCCGGAATCATTATCGTGGATCGCAATCAGCAAAAGAACCAAGACATATGCGTTTGGTGCTTTACAGACCCGCCAACATTATAAAACATAATATATATATGCTTTGGGTCCACCTGTTCTCCACCATAGATTTCAACCCCAGGATCCAACAATTGGCATCGATTTCGGGTGGGGTACTTGCATGAGGGTTAATGCCGTTTCAGACCCGATAGGAATTATAAACTCCCAACTTATAAAAGTTCGGGTCCACTACTTACGGTTAACGCCTGGACTTGTTCACGCCCGATGACCGTTGGATGACGAGGTCTTTAGA
This sequence comes from Pinus taeda, assembly GCA_000404065.3. Lineage (NCBI taxonomy): Eukaryota > Viridiplantae > Streptophyta > Pinopsida > Pinales > Pinaceae > Pinus > Pinus taeda. The sequence continues at coordinate 289,091 of APFE030808783.1, forward strand.
TCCTATGGTCCAGATTGATACTCGTCTTCTCTCTCTCCACCAGCACTCAGATTGAATTTCTGTCGTTGATCTTCTTCCTGATCCAACGGTCCACGCTTGATATTAACTTCACATAATCGGTAATCGGTGATTCCCGTGGTAATAACATAACAACCCAATGCATTTTGCGATTGCGATCTAATCGCATTGCTAACACACACACACACACATATATTGGTTATGACTCCATATAACTATCTATATTGCGATTTAACATGATCGCATGGGAAATTTCTTTTACACTTGTTTCTTTTGTGTTTTGACTCCGATATGTAGTTTATTACATCTCCCTCTTGCCTTATCTTTTTAAAGATATTTTCAAGTGATTTTTGAATGAAACATGAATATTAAAGGCACTAAAAAATACATTTTACAACACATTCCATGCTCATCTATGATGTAACCCAAGTATTGGACCTGGCTCATGCTAAAGGTGCATTTCTCCAAGTTAGCACACAGTTTGTGATGCTAAAGGGTTTGAAGGACTTGCTGAATGTGTTGCAAGTGTTCTTCCCAAATGTTGTTGAAGATGAGGATGTTGTCCAAATAAACCACCACGAACAAGTTTGTGAAGGGTCACAAGATGTCATCCATTAGCCTCATAAAAATAGCAGGGTCATTTATCAACCCGAAGGGCATAACCAACCATTCAAAAAGGCCTTCCTTGGATTAAAGGCGTTCTTCCATACATCTATGGTTTCTATTGGAACCCGAAAATAACCAGACTTCAGATCGATCTTGATGAAATACTTCGCCTCCTTGAGTTGGTCCAACAGGTCATCAATCGGTAGGATTGGATACCTGTTCCTGACAATGATTTTTTTTAGTGCTCGATAATCAATGCAGAGGCTCTAGGTCCCATCCTTCTTCTGTACAAGTACAACCAGGCTCCCACATGGCAAGGAACTAGGTCAGATGTGCCCTTTCTGCAGCAAGTCTTGGATTTTCCGCTTGATCTCTTCATTTTCCAGAATGGAGCAATGATATATCAGCCCGTTGGGTAGAGGAGATCTGATAGTCAGATCGATTGAATGCTTGACTTGACAATGCAAGGGTACCCCTGTGAGTGAGGAGAATAAGTCCCTATATTCTTCCACGACCGTATCCACCTACTTCTGCTGCTTAGAGGAACCCTTCTGAGGGGCCATGGCTGTGGCTACAACCTTCCCTTTAATTTGAGAGTGAATCAGAAAGAAAACAAATTTCCCAGTTTGGGAGATGACCTTACTACATTTCTTAGCAATGATCAAAGAGATGGCAGTAGGTGGGGCTACCTCTAGTATCCTGTATAACTTAGTACCCAAAGAAATAATAACAGAGCGAGGTTTAGACTCATATACAACATGCCACTTCCATAAGTATGGTTGTCCTAATAATACATCACAAAATTCAAGAGGAGAAACATCACACAATACCTCATCCGTGAGGGGCTTGATGTTGTAGGGAAGGCGACACTGTTAGATGACATGGAGATCTCGTCCTTGGTGAAGCCACCTGATGGTATACAACTGTGGATGTGCTATAGTTGGTAGGCCCTGCCGCTTCATGGCCTTTGCTGAAATGAGGTTCTTTTGGCTTTCGCTGTCGACAATGAATTGCAACGAAGAACCCTTCACCCACATCTATGAGTGGAATAGGCACTCCCCTTCTTTTGGTTCTTTAGGATCAATATTCTAGATCTTGGTGGTGGTCACAATGACACTAGGCTCCACGTCGATGATCTTATTTCCCTTGTCATTCCCCTTGTCAGGTTTTGACTTAGAGTTGGAACATGTGTCAGACTTAGAATCCTTCATCTTGACCACCAGTGATTGCTTGGCCTGACACTTACTTGTGTTGTGAGTGGAGCTCTTATGGAACTCACACCACTTTCCCATGTTCTTCTTTGTCTTCGTGGTGTTGTTCTTTTATTGCGGCTTCAACGGGTTATCCTGGGTCACCTCGCCTTGGATTTTCCCTTTGCTATGTGGTTTGGGGGCGCCTTTCCATTGCTTCGGATTCGTAAATCCAAAGTCTTGCTTTTTCTTTTTAAGCTTATGATTGATCTTTACAGCGTATCGGTATATTGTGCCGAGCGAGGAGATGTCCAGGAACTCCATCTCATCCTGAATGTACCTATGTAGGTAGCCATGGTACTTGAGTACCAAATTTTTCTCAAAATCCTTGATACCCAACTTCGTGCCAAGGGTATGAAAAACATTGGTAAACTCCGATACATCTTGGTCCCTTAGATGTCACAATTTTGTCCACTTTATGTATTTATCCTCATAGCTCTTGATAGGGTAGTACTGCTCTTTGATGGCGTCCCAAAACGAATCCCAAGCGGGTGCGACCAAAAATAGTGAGGGTGTACTTTCATCCTTATGCTCATAGTAGGTTTCCCACCAGTCCTTAACGTGGGGGGTGGCTTTGAGAAGAGAAAAAGTAATATTTTCCTAGCTGGAAAAATCATGAAAAGAAAAATATATTTGTAGCAGATTTAACCATTTATCTACGGTGTCCGTATCTATGTGACCCTCAAATATGGGAATGTTAAATTTAACTTGTACCTTAAAGGGTGTGGCGCTTACAAAGTAGCTGCTGGAAGTAGATGCATCGCCTTTGGGTAGCCACTGAAGGATCTGGGTGGAGTTGTCCATCATTGCGTTCCTCTGTCACTTGAAGGCTTCTTCAACCAAGATTTTCAAAAGATATCCTGCCCCCTCATCTCTCTTTTCTTCCCCCATGGGAGGTCGTTGGGATTTGCGAGGTTGGTCTTTCAGAGGTTCGACTAGTTCAAGCCCTAACTCCTTATATCCCGACCTCGTTGGGGACATGCAAAGAAAAACAAAGAAAGAGCGAATCGCTCTAATACCACTGATCTGAATTTAAACAGGAACACAACAAATTATAGATATAACCATAAATTCAAAGATGCAACAGAACTAACAATTCATTTCATTAATATCAAATACTGAAATATGCTTACAAACAAAATGGAAATAAGATTAACTTGGGTGATGGTAGCTTATCTCTAAGAAGAAATGTGGCGGCTACATACCTCTAAATTGTGTTACAATGAGGCTCAAGGGCCTATTTATTATTGAAAAACATGAGGAAACCCTAAATAACCAAAACCCTAACCCCAAGAGATGTAACATTAAGAGTTTGTGGGCCCCATTAAGGTTAGTTGGGCATCCAAATTACCGATGTCATAATTTGGTCTCTCTGTTTGGCGCGTACAATACCTTGTTGGAAATGTCTCTCTAAGTACTACGAGATTTTACACAGGCCCTTGCCTTTAGCTATGGGCCTACAACAGACCTCAAGAAAACGTCGTTTAGGGGGTCAAAATTGCTCTCAAAGTTTAGGACTCAAAAACTGCTAAAAATAGTAAATGCTGAAATAAACAAGGAAACAAATGAAACTGACTGGAGGTCTAGGTGGGATAGGTGGGTGGCCACCAATATCCACCTGGATTAGATGTAGGAGGTCGAATCATATCATGGTAAGTTCTCTTCACATGTTTACCTCGGTTGGTCGATTACTTAGGTAGATGTGGGAGGAGGGTGTTACAAAAATTATGTTTTTGAGAAGGTGCCGGGGAAAATATGCAAAGTTGCATGTTTGAAATTTTGACTTGAACATGTTGGACTATCTTTGATTTTTGTTGACTTGGTTTGATTGGAGGGGATCTGAAGAAGGGATGACTTGGTTCCTTATAGAGGTCTGTAAGGACTAGCTCTGATACCAAGTGTGAGGACCAGCTCTGATACCAAGTGTAAGGACCAGCTCTATACAAATCACAATAAAATACAACCAGAAGAGAAAAACATTGGGAATTCAAATTTATTCAGCAACTCTCTAACACATTCTTAAATTTCATTTCACTAAACTTATCATAAAATTGACATATATTTAGCTAAGGCCATAAAGAAACCATACAAAATAATATTGAAACACACATGTACCATTCACTAAAAGACGAAACTCCACTTGATTTTCCGTTACTTGTCTTCCCTTGTTGCCGGTCACCTCCGAGAGAGAATGACGACGTACTTGATCCGAAAGCGATGACCCACTAGTTAACCTCCCAACCTACTCATTTGGTACTCTTCTTTCCTGCGGACCCCCGAGCTGCAATGGGGTTGTACAATGGAGGAATGCAATAGCTGGTAAAGGAGAGCACTCCTTGGCTCAAGAGTCCCCTCTCTAAAATCCTCTACCTCGCCAAATTCACTATAGTTTCGTAATCACTGATTTGACATAGTCTCATCCATCCAACAATAGGGTTCCCCCCCAAAAAAAGTCTCTTCTCCCATGGCTTGCCTCTTCTTTTATAGGAGTCCTCATAGGTGACACTTGACATGTCATGCATAATTTTTTTTTATTTTTTATAATTCAATAGTTTGATTATTCACCCACCCATGTGTCACTCTCTCATCAAGGGTCTCCAAAATTATTTACTTAAATTTTAATTTAAAATTAATATTTTCCTCACCTCAATTAAGATTCTTATTTTTTCTCCTAGTTGCCTCTTGATCCCTCTTTTTACTCCTTAATTTGTGTTCATTATTAAAGTCAATTAATGAGTCAAGATTTGATCCCCTATCTACTCCCTAATTTAACTCAAGTTATCTCTTAGATAGATATTCTTATGATGGTTGTTGCCACATGGAGATTCTCTACATTTTTCTAGAATTTAATTTATTAATCTTATTTTAATTCACCATCCTCCTCTTAATTAGGTTTAACTATTTTAGGATTAATTTTTATCCTTACAATTATGTCTCTCTTTCCCCTTTTACTTAATTAAACTACATAATCTACCTACTATTTTCCAACATGGGAAGGGTTGAGTTTTTAAGGTAACCTATTTTATTTCTTCTTATAATCCTCTTAACCCAAGTTTTATCTTTGATTTAATTACCTTGGTTTCTAACCTCATTTACCCTTGATGTAAATTTACCTAGTTTTCATTTCTTGATTATATTTATCAATTAATTTATTTTTAATGATTCCAAGGGTGTTAAGTTTGGTCGTGCCCTTCAAGAACTTCCCTTGAAGTTCCAAAGGTGCCACACCTAATAGTTTATTTGTGATGCCAAGGGCGCCAAGTTGGTCGTGCCCTTCAAGAAATTCCCTTGAAGTTCCAAGGGTGCCACACCACTTGCCCTTCAAGCATTCAGTGACTACGAGGGAAAGTATAGGTGCAACGTCATAGACCACTATCATCTCTTATGTTTCCTGATATAGTGAGACTAATGGTGTCGGGGATTAAGGAATCCGCCTTGATGCACGCCCCTCGGTAAAATCCTCATGAGCGACCCAACTTTGGGACTTGCCCTCATGACAACGTGATCTTCAAGGCGAAGGTGTTTCAACCTTTCCAGCCCAAGTCACGGCGAGAGTGCTAGAGGGTGAGATCAGGGACACTGTCCCACCCCTCCCATGTAGTTCCATCTACTTGTACAACCCCATCACCCATATGTGAGTCATTCAGTGAAGAAACTAATCTGTGCCTACAACCATTAACATATCGTCAGAATATAGATAAACATATATAACAGGTTTTAAAATCGACTTAGAATTTCAAAGATAAAATAATATAATTTTCATCAACCCAGGTGTCATCAACTCGTCATATGTGAGTGCCTCTGATGGTTTCCTGCCATACTCAATGATCATCAGTAACAAGGTTTCTCAGTGTTAGTCATTGTCATAATAGCATCATTAACATCACCTAGTCCTTCGCATCATTTCTCATTGTGAACCAGAACTAATGCAAGTAGGTAACATGGGGGCACATCCATCATGGCTATCATCATCATAACATCAATGGAAACATACCTATCCATCAAAGCTATCATCATCATGATATCAATAGAGAGCATACATATCCTTTACTGCTATCATCTTCATAAATTCAATAGAGACCAAACATAACCGTTTATGCTATAATCATCATAGTATCAATAGAGAACATTCATAACCATAAATGCTACAATCATCATGATACCAATAGATACATATATAACCATTAATGCTATCTTCATCATAATATCAATGGAGTACATACATAAACATCACTGTTGTCACTCAGATTTTCCTTAGAAGTTATTGAAAGAAGGAAAGGATCCAAGGTAACTACAAACCAACTTTTAGACTCGGGTGCTAGCCCACTTAAGTCTAGAGAGGACTCTCTCTTAATGATTTAGCTATGTTTGAAAGGATTTTAGGCTAGTATTAATGTTCAGTAGGGTTGTTTTGTTTGAAAGTGGTGGAGTTCTGAAACAAATGGGCAAACTAAGCTTTTAGGCCATTGGGCTATGGAGTCAATCAGGGAGAATTCACTAGATCAAGTCAAATTGCTGAGGTATGAGTTCAATAGGCAGGATAGTAGAATAGAAACAAACTTTGGGGCTTGAATGGATGGTAGTTCTTCTCAAAACTAGAGGGCAATCAAGAATCCTCAAGTTAGGATTAGAAAGAGGTAAGGAAGATAGGTCAACTAGTAGAGGGAACTTAAGAATCCTATACTAGGGACTTATTAGAGAAAAACTACAGGGATAGAGGAGTAGTTAAGAATTCCTTTATCGAGATAGTTTAGAAGAAAACATAGAAATGGTAGACTGTTGATAGAAGAGAGCAATAAAACTAATTCTGATATACTTTGACTATTTTACCATTTATATTTAAGATGCATGAAACATTGAAACATATAGAAAGAGCATAAAATCACAAGGATATAATACTTATTTGTAATTATACTGCACGGGAATTTGATGAAATGTCCTCAACTTTCATTCCTTTTCCAACAAAAATCCAAATTTGAGTACAAAAGCTTTCTCAGCTTGATAGCATAGATTTACAAATATGTTATAGAATCCACCTACAATACTTCGAATGGAGAAGTATTTATAAAAAAATTACATCAAAAAAATCTCATAACCACATGAGATTTATTATAGGAAATACAAAATACCTTTTACAAAAAGATAGAGACAGATGGAAAACTGATTTCTGCTGTCCCTTTATTTATGAATGAGCTAGAAGTTGAAACTCGGATTTGCCTCTTGCTATTGCTTTAGTAATTGTGTGCTGGATCTTTGCTTACTTTTCCCTACTGATACTCTTTACCTCTTCCTAATACTCTTTACCTGTTTACTAGACTTTACCTCAGTAAATATTTTCTATTTACCTCAGAGTTACCATAGTAGATTATAGGATATCGGTCATATTGGTCCACAATTCTTCATTTGGTATCTTCATCTTGATTAATTTCCTGTACACTTCGTCAGCTTCAGTGTATTTTGCAAAATTGGGCTGGACCGCGAATAGGTGTTTCACTTCATGTTCAATATAAAAAATATTTTCTAAACCATCATAAACCACTTTTCCTGTAGGTAGTGCTTTCATTGTGGAAGAGCTGGCTTGATTTCTAGCTTGTTTGTGCAATTTCTCAATGTAGTCATCATGAGTCATCAACTTGTCATTTATGAACAACAGGCTTGGAAGTCCTTTATCCCTTAGAATGTCATATTTTAACATAAAATCATCTATGTCCTCTTGAATACTTTGAAATCCTTTTTCTAGGTTAAGAATTAAGTTCTTTTTAGTAAGAACTTTCTTAATTTCAAGGATAGTACCAACTCGATCCTCGATATCCCATTGTTCCATATGGTGCTTGCTTTTTCTATTCAAGAAGTTGATCAGTTGGGTTGCCTCTTCAGGTTTTTCTCCCAATTCTTCTCTGGTCTTCTGTATAGCCTCTGTAGCTAGTTTAACTAACTCAGTCTGTTAAAAAATGATTTGGATAGAAGACCAAATATCATTGATGGAATCAATGACATTGGTCCATAAAATCTCTCTAATATCTCTCAAAGGCTTTTCCAATGTTAAGTCCTTCTCTAATGTCTTGATTCTTTCAGTCATCCTTCTATTTTTTCTCTCTTCTTCAGTGTAATTAATCTGTGATAGCTCATACTTGTTTCCAAGCTGGTAACCATTTCTTTTAGTTTCTTTAGTTCAGTTGCTTGGATTTTCATTTCCTCCTTGGACTTTATTAAATCCTCTGTTTGCTTTGTTGAAGTTACTGCTGCTTCTAATGTACTTGTTGTTGTTGTTACTGATAGAGCTATAGCTAGGGGAATGTTGGGTGCCAAAGATGTTGCAATAGTAGATGGAACTACTGTAGAAATTATGGGTATAACAGTTTGAGGCATGGTGGTCAGCTCACCTTGTTTGGATTGAAAAGCTTTTTCTAGTTCTTGCTATGTTTCTTTCAACTGCTCATTCAACTTAAGGACCAAGTCCATAAGTTCTTCCTCGTTTTGTTTCTCAATTACTTATGCAGTTTGTGGATATATGAGGGGAGGGAGTTTGAGTTGTTTCTTGAGTGCAACAATGTCCTCATTCTTTTTCTCTATCAATCTTTCAGTTGTTTTAACATCTTTCGGATCATGTCCCAACTCAATCACCAGGTCTTCCAATGATTTTATCCTAGTGTCCTTAGCCTGAGAAGAGTCTTTTTCCAACTATAACTGTGCTGTAGTATTACTCAGAGAATTCTGCAACTAATGTGCAGTGATGGCTTTACTGGTCAATGTGGAATAGACCATCTCACCCGTTTGCTTATGGAGCTCGATCCGATCAATTGGGTGGATGTCTCTAGCAAGAACTTCAAAATTGTTTTTTATGTAATCAACCATGGACTTTGGCACTGTTGGCTTCAAAAATCTCATCTGCATATTTCTCTCTTTGATGTCAAAGGATGACATCAACCATGTCTTATTTTTAGGAGCCATTTTCAAATATTGGGCATAGGTTTGAGCTTTGAGCTTCTCATTCCTAGCTTTAATCTCTTTGCACTTTTCTTTCAAATCCTGGCTCTGCTCTAAAGATATCCTTAGTGATGACACTTCTACACTTGGCTGCTTGCTTAGTGCCTGTGTTTGAGAGGTAAATGGTGTCTCCCCTATTAGTGTTATCTACACTGTGTCACTTCTTGTCTCTTCATATTCCTGCTCGGACAGAGGATTCAATCTCTGCCTCTTCACATATACCTAGTCCAATGGCACTGTAGAGGGGCTAGTCTCATTCCTACTTTTTTGAATTCGCTCCTCATTAAGAGGGGTCTGCAATACTGGAGGGTTGCTCATGTTTGTATCAGTCTGGGTCAACTCCTCAAAAATGCTTTGTGACCCTGAATCTTTTCCTTTTCCTAAAGTCTCTGGTTGTCCCGATGTTTGTGCACTATGCTCTTGTGTTGGTCTCTGTGAAGATTCTCTAGGCACCTGTACAAAGGAATCTAGATCAAGTATTCTTTCCAAATCTTTCATAACATTTTCTACTTCAACTTGTGTACTATCTTGTTCTATAAGTGTTCCCTCCACCCATTCATTTTGATTTGCATACTGTTCTATCTTTGGAATTCTATGATGGATGTAGGGCGATAGTTTATATTTCTGCCTTCCGTCATAGATGAAGCTATGAGGATCATAAGGCCAGATGAAACTCTTTTTCAATCTCAATCTCTCAAGGATTTCCTCTACCTCTTTCCCTGATTTTCTGTTGTTGCAATAAATGGGCGTAGGTGATCCTTTATCCTTAGCTGAGCTTTATTTTTAGTCTTCATAAAGTGGATTTCATCAGAATTGATCATTTGCATGTAGTACTCCAGGGCAAATAATCGCATGGGGAGGTATTTGGGCAGTTTAAAGGGAGGCAACTCACACCCATAAATTCTGATCTCGATATGGTTCTGGTGTAAGTACCAGTCTCCAACCTTGTATTGCTTGGATAACTGAAGAATTCTCTTAATATCATCACTGATTCTGGGAGGGGGAATTCCTCTCAACATGGTAGTAATTGGATGCACAAATTGATCAATAAAATCTATATAAGGATGGGGAGAAGAAGGCGAATAATGAAAATGGAAGTCTAGAAGATGATTAACCTAGGGTTCCCTTTGGTGTCAAGCTTTTGTACAGAGAAATGGAATTTATCAGTTTGGTAATAGAGGAAAAGATGATATAGGACTGAAGAATATTTAAATAATCTTTCGTTCTCCAATCTCATGAATTGGTCATGCATCTTATCAGCAATGAATGCAGCATAGTCAAATTTGGTTGCAAGAGGTTGGCTAGGGGTGAAAATAGACATGTAGGTAAAGGTAATTTCATCTACATACTCACTAGTGGTAAAACCCATAATGAAAGCAAACAGGTGACAATATCCCTGCCCAGAGCAGTAAAGGTGCATGACATGTAAGGAGGGGGTCTTTTGATCTCTATTTTTCTTCAATGAAAGTTTGATTGACTTGGTTAATTTCGGAACTGGACAACCTTGAAGATTTTCCAAGTAAATTGGCAATGGAAAAGGGAGTGAGGTCTTGGCCAGGCTGTAATTGCAACATTTCATTTATAGACTCAGCTGTAATGGTGAAAAGGACTTTCTAGTTAGGGGACATTACAGCTCTCATATTGGGGTCGCAGTTTGCATGGCATTGGTGGACAATATCTGGGAGAATATGGACAGTGGGGAATTGATATTTAGGTAGGTTTGATTCCAAAAGACCTATTTTATCAGCATTGTTCAGATAATTGTCCTGATACTTGCAGTACAGCTTCAAGGGGGTTTCATCAAAAGTAAGGTCCTTGATTTGAAAATATCTATCAGCCAGGGGAAGGTGGTCCAAATCCCTGTGGGGAGTAGTGATTGGCATGACATTTAGGGCGACAGGAGCTTCCATACTTGGTTCTTGTGTATTAAAGGGAGAAAGTTGGGGTTTTCAAGGATTTTAAATAAAATAGGTGCTTGGGGAAGCCTTGGGGCTAAGGAACAACTTAATTGTACTAGATTACTTGAGTTTAGAATAATTTGATGGAGGTTCCAGTACAAAAACATGGTTTCTTAGAAGGAAATGCGGTAAATACCCGTTTATGATTGACTAAAGGGACAAATGGCTATGGTGAATGCTTTGTTGGGTGCGCACAGTAGTCTGCAGTGGTCTCGAGTTCAGCGACTGATGGTGGTTGGCGGTTGGGAGTAAGTTGTTAGTCTGGACATACTTTGTGCGTACATGGAAGGCAGAAGTTTCTTTTCTTGGTAAAAAGGGAAAACAATGAGTATTTTTGTTTTATGCACAAAGTTAATGATTTTTGGTAGGTGAATGGGAAAACGACAGTTGGTGTCAACTAACCGATGGGACACTTTGTCATTTAGTGGGGGCAGTAAGCAGGAACGGTAATGGTTTTCATCGCACAGCTTTTGGGAGGTTGGTGGTTTCGACAGAGGGTTGCGCGATGCCACAAATTGGATGACACATAGCATTGGCGAAAAGTCAAAGCAACTTGTGTCGGGTGTTTAACGTTCGACCAAAAGGCCTGCGCGATATGAGCGAGAGTCGTTGGATGAGGGAAGGCAAATCGAACGGCAGTCGACAACGAAAAGTGTTAGGGAGTTAATGGAGGGTGCTTGATGGCATAATCAACATAAATAAAATGACTTTAATTATATCGGGGATGATTGTATTGGAAGAGAGGCTATTAATTAATATAGATGACTAATTAATCCCTTTTTAACACGTCGGGGGTTTTGGCTCTTAATTAATTGCGGTTCGATTAATTAATCCAACTTAATTAATTTTATTATGGTTTATTTTCCAAACCATCGGGACAGGATATTTATTTATTTTGGGATTTTTTTTTTTTTTTTCTCGGTAAAGACTATGCTATTTATATTAAAAGAGAAGAAAAATATATACAGAGAGGATCAAACCTCTGAGGGAGCCATAGCCATCCCTCTGTCAAAATATTTTTGCAAAAAAAGCTTACAATATTGATCAGAGCCTGCAAAAAACTGCTCAGACCTCTATATTTCAAAACTAAACAACATAAGACTAAGAATTGTATTTTGTGAGTGGACAAAATTGGAGGTCCAAGAGAAAGATTTTGCTTTTGAAAGGCGCCAAACTGGAAATGCACTGTACCGAGCTGCCTGGTATTTAGCCGTGAATTCTTGAGCTGCAAAACTGAATTGCGTTCCCGAGGCTTCAAGAAAGGATTGAAACTTACTTGGAATCTTCAGTGTCATGCTCTTCGACCTTGTCCGGGGCACGCTCCCAGGTTACCATCACCCCGTCCTTGACTTCCAGTAGAGAGCCATCTGGAGGAGTCCTGAGGTGCAGGATATTTGCATATTCCTTCACTGGCTGAGGGTCATTTATATGCTCCTGAGGAGAGATCTGCTAAAGATTTCCATCCTCGTGACCCTCCTCTTCCTGCACCTCCGCTGAAACTTCCAAATGCTCCTCCACTAATCTGCTCTGAGACGAATTGGCGGACCTGGAGGGCGATTGATCTGTTGAGGCAGTCGCTGAGCTAACTGGGTCATCTTCTTCCTCTGAGAAGATGACAGTGACCAAGGCAGAGATAAGCGGCTTGTTAAGCCGGCTTTTGAATTTAAAACGGGCGGAGTGCAACGATCTATTGAGTGAAGGACCAGACTCGTCAGAGGTCGGCGAGGAGGGCGCTACCATGGCAAGCGGAGAGATGCGGCTAGGTTCAGGGCTTCCCCGCCCTCCCTGCCTTCCCCGAGAACCAAAATTGCTCCCTCGTCTGGGTTTTCCTCGCTGACGGGCGCCATGTTTAGACTGAACGGCACAAGAAACAGGCTTGGAGGGTGAAGGTAGCGGATAAATCAATGAGGAGTTGACAGCACCCAGAAGAGAACTCCTGCGGAAGGGAATGAATCCCAGACTGATGGATGAGGACCCGCGACAACCAGAAAGACCCAATTTCCCACCCAGACCTGAATCCCCGATGCTAAAATTGAAATTCGTACCAGGCAACTGCCAAAGATTGGCCTGAGAAGCCAGACCCACGAATCAAACTGCAACTAGGGACAATCTACCATTGCACAGAGCAAAGTAAAAGAGTTCTAAGTCCCAGGCTGCCCCTGAGAGCAGGACCACTCGGGACAACCACCGTGGCGAAGCCGAAGAGAACCAGAGCACATGGAAACGCTCTGCACATAACCAGACCTCCCTGTTGAATTTCTTAGCGGAGCCAATTCAAATAAGAACTCAAACCGACACTCCATCCTATTAACCTTCATCCTTGTACTGTCGGCTCGAACCAGCGATGAATGAAAATAAATTACCTGCAGAAGGGAGTTATGGAGCCTTACCTCCAGCGCCTTATCCCGCCTTGAGTGTGTGCCAGCTGCCGGCTGCGCATGCCACATATTAAACACTTATTGAATGCTTGTTAAGACACCCGCATCCGAGTAGACTGCCTGCTGATGAGGCCGGTCTTTCTCAACTAAATTTTTGAATTCAGTGAGTTGTTCCTCTGTAGCTATGGTGAGCGTGGGACCTGAATAGTCATCCATCTCCAAATCAACTCCAACATTGGCTAGAAAGTCTGCCAGTTTGTTTCCTTCCCTTACTGTGTGTTTGAAGGAAATTGCCTGGTATTGAGAGAGCCATTGTCTGAGTAGTTCCAATCTTTGCGCCATTCTCCAACTGTTGCTGACTTTATGGATTGGAGCTCCTTGAAGAAGTTTTGTGGCCATATTGATAATGATTTGAGAATCACCTTCAATGATAAGGGGGAAGAGATTATGTTCCTGAGCCAGAATGAGACCTTGCCATAGACCTTCCAATTCCGTCGAATTGTTGGTAAACCATCCTTTGGTGCCTGTGTAGATGAGATGAGGGGTACCTAAGTGATCCCTGAAAACCCCCCCATAGCCTGATTGTCCTGGGTTGCCCTTGGAGGCCCCATCAAAATTGAGCTGAAGCAAATTGCGAGGAGGAGGAGACCATGCTGTTGACTTTTTGCGCCTGTTGGGGAGCCGGTTATGAGAGTTGGGCCTGTGTGACAGAGAGATTTGCCAGTTATCCCATATTGATTTTTCTTTGTGATCCGTGGGAAAATCTTCGGCTGCCCATTCATGGATGGAGAGAGATTCCTTGATGTTTCTATGCAGTATCGTCCATATCTGCTCCAGTGTTTGAGTTTGGCTTTTGAATAGCCTTCTATTTTGGGATTTTTATTAATAATTTGAGAAATGGTAATTTGTTTCGGGAATTAAATAAATAATAAGAATTAAGAGTTAATATGACCATGGAAAAGAAAATGTGCTAAGTAAATGTTTCCAAAAATACATTTATCATCCAAAATTATAACTTAGGCTAAAACTTGTTTGGGGATGTTTTTATAAAGAACCATTTATTTTTCCTAAGAAAAAAAGTGATTTTACTTTGGGAAAAAGATTTGAAGGGAATAAATGAATTATGAAGGGGGTGAATTTTGATGAAGGGGCTTTAGCACTTATGCCTTACAAGTTATTGGGCCGAGGGTCTGGTCCCTCTAGAAGTCAGAGAAATGCTCTGATCCCCTTCAACTTTCAAGTTGTTGGTGCCTTTAGTACTTATGGGAAATTAGTAAAATTTTAGGGAAAAAATGAGTGAGGAGGTTAATTAGTTTGACTTTTGTCTATGATGTAAATGTCTTCATTGTCATCCATATAGTTAAGTGCTTTTGATGATGAAATTATATGACTTGATATTTGGATAATCATTCATCATACATAATTCTGCAACCATTCATCTACTTACCCACCTACACATCCTACCATTTTTATTTCTTTTATTAGGGTGCACTTAAACTGGAAAACCCTTATCAAAAGTTTTTTT